>CAADRB010000006.1:959219-1003022 GCA_900708905.1 Hymenolepis diminuta | reverse complement strand
AAACAATTCCCTTCAAATCCCACCATACACACAAAAGATGCAGTGTGCATTCGGATGCAGTTTCGAATTGTCTCGGTTGTGGAATTGGCTTTGAAGCACTGTCTTGACTTAGCCACTGTCTGTTGCGCTTAACATTGTTGTAAAGGATCCACTTCTCGTCGCTGCCAGTTGTGATTGGATCTAAAAAAGATGTCTGAAGTTCACGAGAACGCAGTGAAACGCAACAGGTCACACACATTGTTGCCTGTTGATTTCTAACAAATCGTGCAGGAGGGCCCATTTCTCAGCCTTTGGGACTTTGCCAAGCCTTTTCATTTCCCTATATATGGTCATATGGCGGTTTACGTGAAAGGTTTTACTCAGGTCTCTAGTAGCGCAGGTAGGAATTTCATCAATGGCAACTTGCAATTGCTCAGAATTAAGTTTTTTGAGTATCCTGCTCTGGGTTCGTCTTTCGGACTGAAGTCAACCCTTTTGAAATGTAAAAACCACTTTTTGCAGGTCTTTTTATTCACAACATCATTTCCATAGGTGTGTTTGAGTGTTTTTGCAGCTGAGCTCGCCGTATTTCTTTTATGAAATTCAAAGGGTAAAATATGCCTGATATGCTCTTTATTTGGAGTGTACACTAGGGCTAGAAATTGTTATAAATAACGATAATTATCACACAGTCTGAAAGAAATAATATTTTACTAATTAGCATAGATAAGCATACAACATTAACAATCTAAATTGAAGTAATCATGCCCTAAACATAGCTCAAAAATTGGATGGAACTTCTGTTACAATCTGATAGTTCGAATTTACACATAAGCATTCGCCTGAAGCATTTTAAACCTCTTGGGATTCCATTATAGAACATGTGATCTTGAGTTTCGCATGACTGTTTTGTGCGATTTTGCATGGGTCCATCACCCCTATGATTGCTCTCGTATAGCTGTTTTCTGAACTCTATAGTGTGCCGATAACTTATTACGTTCTTGAACATTTAAATGTCTGGAGATCTTTCAAACAGTTACTTTTCAATCACCCTTTAGTTTAGGAAATGTACAGAAAATGAGAATAAGGAAAAAGCATTTGTTTACTTTGAGATCCTATAGAACTACGAATCAGCTAAAAATTGTTTCTAAGTTACCGACGACTTCTTAGATCGGAATTACCAGTCTTTTATTAATCTCCTTATCGTCCCACAAATAAAATCCTTTTTACATCTTATTTCTTTCATAATAGACTCAGTTAAAGCCTGCTTTTACAAAGTCTTCAGTTATGTCGAGGATCAATAATTTCAAGTTTCAGGATTTTACAAGCATTTTATTAAACGTCTGCTTCTTTTTATTCCTTTAATTTTGTTGCTTTAGCATATAAATATAAGCGTTGTTTATGTCGTAGTTTTATTGATTGTAAACATAATATATGTGATGGTCTTTTTATGTCGACAGTTACAGTAAATCTTTTCTATCTCACCTTTATTGTTCAGGATACTGTATCAAGTGCCCTAGAATCTATCTCTTTACCGCCGCTTTCAAACTCTATAATCGCACCACTTATAACCTCTCTCTCCCTCCGTTCTTTAATTAAGAATTCTAAGTTCCCTAATAGAGTTTAGTTCAATCTTAATGTACATCCTCAGTATAAAAAGATCATGTTTCCGAATGCATACCTTTTTTATCAAAGAGCGCTTATCTGGTTTATACAAAGATGAAGTCCCTAGAGGCATCATCTACAAACCGCAAATGAGTGAGTTTTGTACAATTTTAAAAGGGTGAAAAGGAACCTGAATAGAGGCAAAGAGAGAGAAAAGTAGCAAAAATTGTGAAAAAGAAAGTTGCAGAGCACAATAGACCCTTTCGGCTGTCACTTTTTTTTATTAATTTTGAATGCACGGGTATGTGGATTTTCTACAGTGATGTTTTTTCCTTCTCATACGGTCTAAAATACTACACGTGTTTAGGATTTTATTTCTCCCCCCCCCCCTTTTTTTTAAACTTTAGGCACAAGTTTTTAGCCAATATTTGTAGATATAGTTACGATATCAACTCTCTTACATGGCTAATGCTCTTAGTTTATTGATTGGCTGAGGTTCACGGTGCAAACTTCATTGGACAGTTGAGTTTATCAAATGAAGTAGCTCGCCTATGAATGCATAATTTCTGGCGAAATTGTCGATCGAGTAAAATCACAAAATTGATTGGTTGATTAGCAGCGTGTGTTTATTCCTATTGACTACTAGATTTTACTTACTATTATCTTTAATTTAATTAAGTTTTGGAGCCTTTCTGGCAAGACTTGATTGACTTTTTTAAGCAAGGAGCCTATTACAGTACGTTTGTTTTTCGTTAAATTACTCTATTCTGACAGCAAAGTCTGCGTTTTTGCAACTAATTTTACGTCAAAAAGTGAAGATGAGCATCATTCATTTTGCACAAAGGAATGTCACATCTGTCTTGAGGAGAAAGAAGATTCTTTATAATTTGATGGCTATCCTATTTCCCATTACCTTTTTTATTGAGAAAACAATACATGAATCACTCTCTAAGTAATCTCTCTTTTTTGACATTTTTCTCTTTCTCTCTTCCACTCCACTTCATTTCATTTGGTTGGAATAATGTATTATGTGTATTTGTTTAAATGAACTGGCATCTCAGCCTTTGCCTGTACTTTTTCCCTGGGCACTCAAACAACTTTATGAAATAGAATCATTCCTTACCTAGAAGAGGAATTAAATTTTCAACTACATTTTAGACAGCCGTTATTAGAAGAAGTAGTATGCCAATACTGAATGAGCGAAATTGGTTTGTGCAAATGTAGTAAGCATTGGGTATGTATAATAAATGTGCCGACTGCGTGAAGAGAATGAGCGATTAAATACTTAATAGTTCCGATATAATATAAAGATTTCTAGTTGACCTTCAGGTGTAGTGGGAATGGGAGCAATTGCGAAGAAAGAATTGAGATGCTTATAGCATTTAGGTAGTATATGACATTGAACATAAGTAACCTGCAATAGGTGTGATGAGAGTTGAAGCAGTTAGGAAAAAGGATGAGAATGCTTATTATCGGTTAAGCAGTATAGTATATGACGACTTATCTTCCAGGTGACAATCACCAACAGCTGACCTCGCGTTTCGAAGCTGCTCTACGTCAGCAACAACAGCAGCAGCAGTCTAGACAACTCTACAATCGTCACAAAACCGATTCCATCTGTTTTTCTTCTGCTGCGCGACACAACTCTGGCCTTCTTGCTTCATCGTCAAATGGCACCAACACCAATGGTAACAGCCGAATGAAGTCTTACATTGGTCAACTAGGTTCGCCTCCACCTACTGGTGATATGTGTTGTCATCAGATGTCAAAATCGTATGGAAACACTTTTCAAAAGTTTGCTAGGGTGAGTTATCACTAGAAAATTTGATTGATTTGTTGTACGGTTTTATATACTTGCTCAGAATGTGTGGTATTCCGAGGTGTCATTGTTTTCTTGGATTTTAGCCTTGGATTTTACCTGAGAGGTCAGTCATTTAAGTGACACTTCTTAAGAAATAGCAAATAACATTTTGTCCAAGATATCAAAATATTAGGAGCTGAGAGTGCACTAGAATAATAGAATTTTAATAAAACTTACATTGGTAGAAGGAAAGGTATCCTGAAGCCTCGTTTATGAGGAATTTTTAATCTAACACACCTCTTGTTGACTAGAACTTACTTCTGCTGCCGTCTGCATCACTGGGTATGCACCGATGAATATCGATCTCGTGATCTCTGACTTGAGAGACGTGTACGTTGATCATTTTGACACCGGCGTACTCGAACACCAACTCGATATGACTGAACGCTGAAATAATTGGACAAAAAATTTTTTCACGGACAATGAGTTATTGTACACAGAGCTCAGTTTACAGTCTGAATTTTTTTATTCCTTAAAAATCGATAGCATTTGAAAATTGAGGGCGAAGGATATATGGGTCAACATGTGGGTTTATTTAGAGTTTTTGAAGGACGGATAAAAGTATATTATTAGTAGTATTAGGCCTTCTTGCAATTTCCCTTATTCCTCGGCATATTGCCGGTATCCATAATGAATTCCCAAGATGGGGTGGCTCATGGGATTTACTGTGGCGTTGCTAATGATAAATGATAAATGATAGGTTGAAATATGTCTAATACGTTGCCTGTTAGATTGTGCCTGCTGCCCATGTTGAAAGGAAATGGGCGTAATCAGTTACCCAAAAATATTTAATTCCGGTTAACTTTGCCCTGAATAGGAAGGTGACGCCTATTATCTCTCCAAATTCCTCATTGATGCATTTTCTCTTTTCTCTTTTGAGGTTTTCATCCGTTAATCACTAACGCAATAAGGGGATTTAGTAAACGGTATTTGATCTATTCATTATCAGCATTTCATTGAATTCTTTTCATTCTATCTATCAGTCCAGGCCCAGGCAAGTGAGTAGGAAGGTGATATTTGATAGTTGAATCGCTCTTAATTGTAGAATTGGGAATTAAAATGAATTTCACTGAAAGGTTGGAAACTACCGGATTAATCACCACGTTGACACCTACAAGTTGACTGGCGGCGATATTCAGTCTAACTTTGAGTACTATCTTCATCTGTCTATTTTGAACTCATCAAAATAGATGAGACAGCTGTAGATTTGGTGAACTCCATACCTGCAGACTAGCTATCGGCTATGACTCAAGCCTTATATTTATCTGGATTTTGAAATGAACACCGAGCTTATCTGACTTGGGAACCGTTGTATAGATTACCAGTTTTTACAACAAGGCTCACACTCAAGTCTTGGTAACTTATTTGTTATCTGACATTTTTGACAACGTGAGAGTTCTGAGTCGTATCCATAACGTTTATAATGTGATTCTACGGGAATTCTATTAGATGTATCTACTAGAGCCTGTACTTTTTGCATCAGTGGTGTCCGGTCGAGGTCATAGGTTCGATACCCACCTTATGATTGAGATGGCTTATATTTGTCAACGAAGTTCCATAATTAGAAGAGCAGTATTGAAAACTCTTCTTCCAATGGTATTGTTAATAACCGCAATTTCGTGAGCTAACCTGAGTTGAAAGGACTTTGTTCCAGAATAGGCTTTAAAACAAGACCAACTTAACTACATACCTATATAAATGGCCATCTGTCCGTCAGCACTTTAGTTCGATTGGGCTAACAAATAAACCCTCTTTCTCTCCTGATACGTAATGTCATTAGCATGTACTGTCTTCGTTTATTTCGCTAGTTCCCATCTCTATCCAACCGCATTCCTCAGAGGTTAGGTTACCTTATTCTGCCTAACAACCACAATATTTGTTCTCTTCATGTCTCGTTTCTTTGTCATAAAAGATCAAAGAGCATAACCATTATTCTACCTCTTCCTAGTCTCCCCTTGATCCTCTGTCAGTAGCTTAAGGGAAGGTGTAACGTAACTTCGATCTGATTAGTTCTCCCAAGGTCAAATCAGTAGGTCATTAGGACTATTCTTGATGTGGTGTACATGATTTAATTTATGTGCGAGAACATATGTCATTATTTGCCAATCTTGAGTTCTGGTCGAGATTAATTAAGGGGGCTTTCCGCAGTACTATCTTGTTATTAACCTGTTTTCCCTCTAGGCTTCACTCGTACTTAATCGGTGGCGCAATATCTTCGTTGTTTGGCCTTTGTGTGCCTTCAGTGTTTATTCGAACGTGTAATGCGTTGGGTTATTACAATGTCTGAATTTTCTCTGTTTAGGTAAAGATACTTAGAAATATCCTGTTACAAAACTAATCTAATAGCTTGCAGGTAACAACAGCCTTTTCTAAATCAAAAGACCAGGAGTTCAGTTTTGAATAAAATATATATTGAGTCACCATAGAAACGGAAGAGAGAAGTAAGATAGGTATTAAATGTAGGAAGAGCAGAGAATAAACATTAGCGCAGAGCTGATAGAAACGGGGTTATTATAAACAGGCCTAATTAAAATACACAGAAGTGAGCCAACTTTTTTGTATTCTTTATTTGTCGGATGAGCGACCAATTAAAATCATCATTTGACAGTTGGGACAGAACATAAATATGAGTCAACATTTGCATTCCATAGAATGGTACGTTCTTCTTTGTTGAAGCGGGAGTTTCCAAACTAATCTCCCTCGCAAACGTTATTTTTATCCTAAGCAGTGCTATTCCCCAGTTTTCTAGATATTTGCAAGTCTTTTCGTCGGATTTGTGCTATTAGATAAAACCCTATGAAAATCTCGGTTATTCAACCTGATCTTCAAGTATCAGAAAATGATTAATTGGCCTTATAGAAACTATGAATTTGGAATTGGTATACATATTTACGTTTAAATCCAATAAATTGATCTAAATTCCGTTTCCTTAAGGACAATCAGCAACATGGACGATCCGTTGGATCCTTCGGTAAATCTCCAAACGGCGTTCTGGGAGCTCCAAAGTTGGGAGGACAGCGTGGAGCTGGAGGTATCGGCCGTACAAAGAGAACAGAGGCAACCTCATCATTTTCTTCCTCCTCTTCAACTTCCTCTTCTGAAACCTCTGACAAACCCGTGATTGCTAAATGGCGTCGAGCATGTAGTTTCTACCTACGTGGCCATTGCAAAAAGGAGGATTGTGAGTTCGCCCATGATCTCACCAAGGTAACATGTAAATTCTGGGAGGTTGGAGAGTGTTTCAAGGGTCCCACATGTCCCTTCCTTCACGGATACCCTCCTGAATTACTCCTAGAAGTACAACAAAAACAGCAGCAAAAACTAAACCACTCACAACAACGGATTGAACAATTGGCGGGAAACTGATCAAATCAGTTGTGTGAGCACGGTCTACACCACCTCTCCTTCCTCTCAGCATCATGACTCGCATTCTAGTCGATAATCATTCACTCCCTGTTTTCTTTTTTGTGATCCTCAGCGCTACCATGACAAGACCCGTGTGTATCGAAAGGCTACTCTCTACTCTTCTGTTTGGTACCAATATTTATTCTAACATCTTAATACAAACACTCCCTCTCTCATTTTCTTTCTATGAGTCACTAAGTCGCCCCCTTCTCCTTTTTAATACTCACTTCCACTTCCTGGAACAAGGTTATTTTTAACTTCACTGACTGAAGATAAAAGTCAATGGTGTTTAACTGCGTGCGTGTGGTTTGAGTGACAAGAAACACGCGTGCACATGCAAGCACTCGCGGTGATTGATCAGCTGAACAGATGGATAGGTAATTCTGCATACTCGACTCTCCTTCTCCCCTTTCCCCTCTCTCCAATTAATATCGCACGCGTGTAAACATACTTCCCTCCTCACCTTTCCCTCAACTAATTATTAAACTAGGTGCGTCTCCTTCTCTCTGTTAAAGCAGCATGGGCGTTGAGTCTCGATTTGTTTGCAAGCAACCCCTCTTGTGAGTGGCCATCATTTTTATGCGCTGACCACAAAAAACAAAGCAAATAAAAGACGTGATATAAATCTTTACCATCTCTTCTTCATTCCTATTTTCTAGTGCTTTGTGTAGATAAATACGTACAGAGAGGGTAAGTCAAGAGGGACATAAATGAGATCTGTACTTAACTTTATGCTGGCCTGAATTTTAGACGCCAGCTGTTCTCTCTCATGGTCTGATTTCAAGCGAGCTTAAAATGGATTTGATACAACTTAAAGCTTTCTTTAAGTGAAGGTGTCCTTATATTTGCTAGCTAGGCCATATCCGGTAACTGGATTCGAGGTGGCATGATAAATCTTAGAGTCTGCCGGGAACAAAAGGCCGTTTTATTTGAATGGAAAGTATACGTGGTGCTAGAGGCGATTGAATATATTCTCAAACCTAAAATAAAATAAATGAATTATTAATTGTGTTTATAGAAACAGGGCATTGTTTCATTTTCTCTGTGGTTTCTTGAATTGATAGTGATATCATATTGAGATCTGTGGACTTGAATTTTGCATGACCATTCTTGGCTGTCTATACACGTATTTGTTACTATTAGCTTCGAAAAATCTAACTTTAACCCAGTCAGTAAGACTACTTTAGGAGCCTGACCGGACTTGGCTTGATACCCCCCTCACAGAACAAACAAATTTTCTAAAGGTTATCATGAAATAACAGCCTTTCCTAAGTGAGAAAACCGAAAATTAAGTAGGGCCGTGTTTATTTTGTACAGCCATAAAGGAAAGGGAGAGGAACTGAAGAAGTGGTAGGACTTGGGAATTGGAAGGGGGGAGAACGAGTGTCAGTGATTATTGGGTGGAATCCGAGATGTGATGAGCAAGGCGAATTAAGGTACACTGAGAGAGTTGACTGGTTTTCTGCTCTTTATTCATCAGATAAACAATCAATAAAAATCTGCACAGGACAATTAGGATGCGCAGAGCTAAGAAATGACAATTTTAGAATGCTATAAGCTGTTGTAATTTTTTATTATATATCAAAATATATAGGAATTTAAATAGTACGTTAAGGGATGAATAGTGGGAAGTCGGTCAATTAGAAATAGACAATAAAGTCAGGGTAACAAGAGTCCTACTTCATTCGAGTTCTGTGTGAATTGAGTTTCCAAATTTCATAATAATTATAATGCACTATGCCATGTAATAATCAGACCTTTCTAATTTCCTGATTTTAAACCTAATTTCCTGAATGAGTTTACGTGCGTGACTTTGGGAGCTTTTGAATAATTGGATTCATTTTAGTGGTCATGCAAACCTGATGAGTTCACCTCCTTCGATAGCTAAACACAGTTAAATGATATTGAATGTTTTTTAGCATAGCGTATTTGATTTCTACAAGGATTCTTCACACTGTTTGCATTTGGAATAATGTGTCAGATCCTCAATAAATAATGGGAATATAAAAACCCTTTTATTTAAAAATCATATTTAGAATACGAATCGGACCAAAGGAAGCATAGCTGAAAATTCTAGTAGACCGAAGAGGGTGCTTTGCAAATCCTTATAATAACTTGTTTTTCATTCGATATTCTTTTCCAGCTTTGATTTGTAAGCTTGAATTCAAAGAAATATTTTCTCACATTTCGTTGAACTGCCTTCAATTTGGAATAATTATATAGGAGTACACATCCGGTGGCTCAAAAAATAAGAGTGGTTGGATGGCCATATACTTCGTTTCACGCTTGTATCCAACTTGAAAATTATAAATTAACAGCGTTGTACTAGTAGCCAGCATTATTTTCTATTCAGATCGTTAGTAACTTGGTACATTCTTGAACATTAATAGTATGGGAATGTTTCAATAAATGCAACTACAATGCACATGCATATATATCGAATTTTCAGAACCATGTTTTTATTCTAGCCATTAGCAATTGCTGTGTTAATCATCAATGTTGCTCAATAATAAGTTAAATAATCCGTGAGATTAGATTTTAATTGCCGTTCGGATCACATGACTTGATGTACTCGAGTATTGATAATGGGTTGGCATGATATCTAGACAGTTCGTTTAAAAGTACGAGTATATAACTACTTCAGTGTGGGCAAAAGAGTCAGCCAATTATACTCCTTGTCTTTCTCTATAATTGACTGTAACATGTTAATAAAGAGCTATAAGAAGTTGAATATTTCCATTTTCATGATATCTATTCTTGAAACTTGCCGTCCCATACTATGAAAAAATTTAAATAAAGAGATGTTGTCGGCATTTTACTTAAAAGCAGAAAAGGGACTAGGTTTTGTCTTAAAAAGAGCTTTTGAAAATGATTTCAGAAAAGAAGATTATTTCTGTTTGCTATTTCTAAATTACAAGGCACATTCACTTGAGAAAAGTAAGTATAATTGAGGCTTGAATAAATCGGCCGTTTCGACTGACAATAATTAAAGGCCTTCATAGCCGTCAGAACTCTATCACTGATTGATTATGCCAAAGGTAAATAGAAAGCGACCACCTAGAAAATGCATAAAATAGTCGTTCTGCTCTTTATGGACTTTCTAATGATAAGATTCATGTCTTGTCGGTCATTCTTTCGAATTTGCCCATAACACACGTAGATTATATGTTCCACTCTAATGTAACAGACTTCTCAATTATTTGCAAATTAGGAGAAAATGGTCTGTGGTATCCAGATCCTCAGAATTTGGCCGCATGATAAGCTCCCGTCGAGACACGGTGAGGTGAGAATTATTGACTTCTCCTATTGTCAGAATATACGACGGTGTGATTTCCTCAAGACGTATTCTCGCTGGAATCTGCGGTATCTGCTGTATGAGGTCCTCAATAAGTTACAAAATTTAAATCACACCACAAATTTTGAGATGGAGCAACTGACACTGGAAAAGTGATACCATATTACAGCCCTTCAAAAATCGGTCAATTCCTGGTTTGTGATTTCTTCTACTGTCAATTACATTTGAACTGCATGATTACGGGAAAGCAGACAAATGCAGAACTTTGCTCTTTAAAGTCAAAATTCAGTGCCATTGTTTCTTAATCATTTTCAAAACTGAAACGTTTGCAGATATCTCAAGACACGGAAATCATTAGGATAAATGGGTACAAATCACAACAACATGCATGGAATTCTGTTTTCAACATCGAAATCCTCAAATTTCATCTTCCTTCCCCATTAGTTAATGTTCTAATGAAAGCTTACCGAATTATGTATTTGATGAACTAGATTAAACAGATTGAAAAGACGACATCTTATCCAACTCTGTAATATACAAATTTTATGCTTCAATAAGCTACCATTATCAGGTGCTAACTTTTTAAAGTGTTTTATTTACTTAACTAGCTACATCCACATTATAGTCTATTGAGATAGAAAAGGATACCATGGTGAACATTTTCACCCAAGTACTCTAAATAATTTTCTTTAAACACTACAAGTATAAGTAATAATATATCTTCTGAAGTTATTTATGGACAGCGGACACACATTTCCTCTTCCTAAAATACAACTTTTACCGTAATACGCTGTGATCGAATTAACTCGAAATTGAAAGCGCTCGTTGAATGGCTCAGGGTGGTATGTAATGTAGACGTTTGGCCATACTCGTGTGTGAATCCCTTAACCGATGAATAACTGAGTAATGTGTCACCCCATTTTACGCTTCTATTATTCTCTGATCAGTCACTGTATGATTCATGCGGCGGTTTGGCAATTATAAGTGAAGACCTTGTTCATTACTCCCTCCTCTTTTTTTCCTGCTGTCATCATTCGTGAGTTGCAGTAAATCAGAGAAGGGTGTTATGCTTATAGGTTGAAAGCATGACTCCCTGCCTATTTCCACTAACTACTGGACGGGATATCATCACTTGATCAACCAAAGCGAGTGGCGGGAGACACCTGTCTTTCAGAATATGTGGTCTAAAGAAATGTAGGAAGCGTCTTATTATGACCTGAGAAATTAAAATGGCTATTGACACCCAATTTTAAATATTAAAGTTAATACTCATGGAAAGCAAAAGAAAAATCATGTAATTTATAGTCAGATGAAATATCTGAGTGCCAGATGTTTGTGAGCTCAAATACTTGAAAGTCAAGTGAGTGGGCATAAGCAGAGGTGAAACTGAAGGGAACAGAATTCAGTCTGATTTCGCAATCTTATATTCTATATTATTTTTACACTAGTTGAAGGTTATATGGAGTAAAATACCCGTAAACTGGCCATTCACTATCCTTATATTTTAGTGACCGAATTTAGAAACTGCAAAGGGGTGATTAAATTGGCATATATTTCCAATCCTGAGATTAAGTGCGATTCTAGTTTGTCTTCAAGGAGCTTTTAGCAGGCCAATGTTAGAATTGAAGGTAAAAATCAGAGGACTTCCATTTTGCAAGTCATTTTATGCGTAGATAGAAAGTAACTCTGATAGTTATATATCTTTAATAATCATCGAAACCTTCGACCTTAAGGTTAATGCACTTCGAATTAATATGGCGCAACTGAATTGAATGATAAGTAGTATCAATAAGTGAGATTTTGACTGCCTATCTCAAAAAAAGGGGGATTTTTTTTGTTTCACCACTAATTTTAACAGTAATCGAGAATTGACAGTCCCTCTTACACAGAGCTTTGTGATGTTTGCAAAATCTGCGATCAAACTGTTAAATTCTTTATAACAATTTCAAAAAGATTGTAGCTTTCTTTTGCACTGAGAGTTGAAATAATCACTTCAAGTATTTTATGTGTTAGTCAGCTAAGGAAGGACAAAGTCTTCAACCTGGCCAAGAGCAGATAGAACAGCGACATAGTTATTCCAGACTTGAGAGTAAAATTTGAAATTAGTTTTTTATTCATATCAAACGATCATTTTATAAATGTTCGGAGGTCTAGACGAGAACTATTTTAGGAAGCTTTACTCATTTTAGATGACTAACTGAACCCACATCTTCTCTATGAATTAATTATTAATTAACTGATGACCATCAGTACAAATACAATTGATCCGAAATAACGATTTTTAAAAAATAACTGGGTCATGAGAACAAAAATTTCGTTTTTCAATCAATTTTGCCTATGAAAAATTAATCAGGTGTCGAAAGTTGCACTTTATAAGGCTTTCTGGCATCAGCTAAATCTGTGATCAAATTGTTAAATGCTTCTTTAACAATTTCAAAAGATTGTAACATTTTTTACATCGAGGGATGGGAATTCACATCAGAGGAGCTCACACACACACAGTAGTTGTAAATCTTGATGTGCACACACTCTTCTCAAATACTTGACCATAAAATTGGGTCACAACTTTCTTTCTCCGCGCAGGTGTGTGCACATTCAAATTTAAATTTGTAAATTTTAAAATTTTATGGCAAATTAAAAGAAAATAAATTTTTGTGGAGCAAAGATTATGTGCTTCCAGATTTCAGATCAAATTTTAAGTTTGGGTAAAAATAAATCTGGTTAAATGAAATTTTATATTGGTCACAGTTAAGTACAGTCGCCTTTGTGACATAAATGACCTTTGTAGTTGTAAATCTGATTGTGGAAACTTTAGAAATTACTCCTTAAGGTAATCATTTTTCAACACGCAACAAACATATGTACAGTTTCTAATCATGATAAAAACACCCAAAAACAAGGAATAACAAGACAATCCAACAAGAGGTTGAGAGGACCGGAATATAAACGGAGGAAAAGTCTGCGCATAAAAAATTCTTTCTTCATTGGCTTTCTGAATTAATTAGAATTATGTACTCTAAGCGTTGTAGAATTACGTAGTCTAACTCTGACAAGAACAAGAGTGTCTGGAGGAAGTTGTCTGTTCGGTAGTGAACAATTACTAATTAAGAAACCAGTGTTAATTAGCCATTTTAGGGAAGACGAAGCAGAGGAAACACTTACATATCTAGTTGCTATTTCTATTCCCTTAGGATAACAGTCACGGATAGGGGAATTAAGTTGATCATCATGACTAAAATACCTTCCGATAAGCCCTAAACAATTAGAATCCAAAAAACCAAATGATTTAAAATTCTTAGAGACCCTGGTGATGTTCTCAGCATCTTCTGATTCCCTCCCTTATCTATTTCTGGACTTGCTGTTAACCGATTTCGGTTGTTTTCCAAAACTAAAATTGCAAGAAATGTCTTGTATTACTGTCAGTAACAATAATACTAATAGCTGTCAATTACATTTCAATCAGTAAGCAGTAGAGCTAATAGTAAAAGACAGCAATTTTGATATAGCTGGGACACGAAGAGACGGCGGTTATGCTCAATACGAAATTTTTAACTCATAATTATTACTATTATTATTTTCCTTAGTATAATTATCGCTAAGCATATCAAGAGTAAATAGACTACGAGAGAAACTCATAAGAGTAGATAGCAATGGAATCTCAGACAATAGGAAACTTTCTTGACCTCACCTCTATATATCCTGTAAAATATGTTTCTGTTACGTCAAACTTCGTGATTAGTATCTTACCATTCGCCGGACTAATGCATTTCATTTAGTCCTTCGATTAGTTATTCCTATAATATAATATGACTGATGTATGATATTACTAATCATAGTTAAAACAGATTAAATTTGGCAAAAGTATTGTTTTCTGATTTTTCTTACCCCTACTACTAACATGGAAATATAGCGTTATCTTCATAACCCTCTTCCTTCACGCCTTAGCTTTACCTATTTTATCTTTGATATCACTTTCCAATTTAATAGTTACGAGTCACTTTCTATCTGTTCAATCTAGAAAAATGTTTTTGTGAGAATCTGTGCCTTTTTCATTTTTTAATCTAATGAAATTAACAAGTAGTCTTTGTTCTGAGCCAGTCATTTTAAAGCTAGAGTTTTCTCAAAATATCTTGTCCGTATTAAAGTGCAGATCGTCATATCTATAAATACTACGGTCATGCATAATTTGACTTAACATTTATTTACTGGGCACTGATTTTATTCATGTCACTACCAGAGGTAAACCAACTCTGAGCAAACAAATCTTTATAAATAGTTTTATGCTATTTTAGATGCAAATTATATAACCCGTGACTGTTTTCATTTCGGTAATTTAAGATTTTTCAAACACGACTATGGTAGAGCCCATCAATTAAGGATGGAAAAAGCTCGAGAGCAATTAGCGTAAATATATAAATTGAAGGGTGTTTCATACTTTAACTGTCTATCATTTCTGTACGCATTGTATATCAGTGGAGTGAAAAGCTGTTTAAATAATTGACAATATAATCCCTGAGTAATTTTGCCTTCTGATTTCGGAAACGAAATAGTGAATGCTCGATTGAAACTTTATCTGTTAACATTAGCAATGAATATCCAACTGATTGTAATAAGTAACAAGCAGATTGTGTTTGATAATAATAATAATTAAATCAGCCGTCAGATCTATGCGATGCGATCAGCGGTAAATATACACTTAGAAGTTGGGAGCACAAGTTGCAAAGATTAAATAGAAATCACTTATTGTATGTTGAGTAGAGAATATAATGGAATAGAAATGAATTTGATACTACGTCATGAAATAAAGCTGTCTCTGACATAAATAACACGCAAAGCTACGCTGTCACTGTTGCATAAAGGTAAGCCACCAATGAAATGACGTTGTTCAGCGATTAAAATAATATAGACCGCCCACTATAATTACGACAGTTCAGGACCAGATTAAAACGGGGAAGACTTGTCATGGAATAAGAATTTATTTTTGTTGTCATCCCTATTTGTGTACAAATGCGGACCTAGGTATTAATGAGCTATTCAGTTAAGCAGAAATACAGTATTGAGAATAAGAACGTAGGAATAGAAACTTGAAAAATGGAAAGCTCGAGTAACGAACTTGGGTGAACTGGATTAAAGTACGTATTTGAATAGCAGAATAATACATAGAAACGCACAAATGGAATTGGGTCGAATGGTTCGAATCCCATTTATTTATAAAGAACATATGGAAAACTTGTAGGGAAGGAATAATAACCGGTAGAAAAGTCAACACAAATACGAACGCGAACCAGAATTCGGGAACGTGAATGAATTCAAAAGCTCGATATGGACATGATTTAAAGATTCCTTGTCCAGATGCACAAATATATTTAAAAAGTCGGTTGAGGATTTATATTACTACCCCATTAATGCAGCAGTGGATTTGAAGATATTTTTAATTTATCGCTTGAAGTCAAGTGCTCATATGTTTCTTAACATTTGGTAATAACCTAGGTTTTATCATACCACATTATTATTATCCACAATAAAACAAAAATTTTTCAATTTTTAATTGTGGTAAGCAACCAACATCAAATAATAGAGAGTATAATAAATAATGCTGCACAACATTTTGAACAAAGATAATTGAGTGGAGTGGACTGCACTTCGAATGCTTGACGGAAAATCTCTCTGGAATTATTAATGGGGAGCATTATCCAAACCACCGACTGTGTTGCGCCTCCGAAAAAAAGACTACTGAACCAGTTAAATTTAATTTGAGAAGTGTATTTAATGTCGATGATCTCATGCTTGCCCGTGATTTCCGGAGGAGCATTCCTAGATAGTTGGACTGTGATCAGGCGGCGTGAAAACGTCACCTTCGAGATCCAGATAAGCAGAGAAATTTGGACCCGATATCGAAACTAACATATACTGCTAGAATAGAATCAGCTCCGTCGCCACTTAATTTACTGGTAAGCACTTCTGAACGTGAATCAGACGAAATCTTTGAAAGACCTTAAGAACGGCAGATGAGCTACTCGAAAAGAACTTACTATCAGACGAACTCAAAGTAGAAATCATATGAGGAGGGAATAGCCATAAAAGTTGAAGTGTCTAGGAGAAAATTTTACATATTTGTCCTGATGAAGTTAGCACTTTGTCAATGTTCCCTTTCCTTTTATTGAAAAAACAATTAAGCTTTAACTGTTTATATGAACAGCGATTTCGCCAATTATTGATCGAAATTTATTGTTTCAGTCTTCTTTCGTTTCCTCCATATTTATTCTATCCCTACTTATAAGTGATTTTCTATTGAATTTTCTCTAGTTAACTTTCAGTTTAAGACATAGATGGAACTATTGACCCATATAGAGAGGGTGAGATATAATGGCATAGACAGTCATAATTCTAATGACGTGATTTGCATAAAATTTTTATGTAGGAAGACGTCTATTTTTGTAATAAAATTCCCAACGAGTAAACGAGCACCCAAGATTACGGTCATAACTTTAAAAGAAATCTTTTTGATCTATACAGTAAACTTTGATAATAAAAGGGAAAACTTTGTCCAAGTTAAATTCCCCCAACAGAGTTAATTTAGTTTTTACAAAGGGAAAATTTATCATTTATCTGTATATAAAAGTAAAATTAAACTTTAAATTATGTGGATCAATTAATGCAATATGGGTAACAAACTTTAATAAAAATAAATTTAAATTTGATTTTCGACTTTTGTGAAGATTCTCTAGCCTTTCTTTCTGAGTGCTTAAAAAGGAGAATGATTTAGAGAAAGTAATTTTCAATGAATGAAAGGATACAAGAAATGACCTACTCTGTTACATTATATTTAATTAAGGATTATTTTGATATTTAAACAAGATGAAAAAATAAAGCAAAAACCATTTGAATTGTGGAAAAAATTAATAATTTGAAATATCGCTACAATTGTGTTGATGCATCCTTGTTCTAGTGTATACTATCATGAGAAATAGAAAACGGTGGGTTCTTTATTCTCCTCCGCTTTGGTGCATCTAGCGGTTTTAGACCTGTTTGAAAAAAAAACAATTGAATACCAGATAGCTTGTGAGTATTGATTAATTTTATTTTCTTATACCGAATAGGCAAACTTTCCAGTATACAACGCTGCTTAAGCACCTTTCGTCACTTAAACCAATAACAACCTTTAACTGATTAAATAAGGTTTAAAAATCAAAAAAGCAACTTTTATTCTAGTCTAATTGAATGTGTATGTATACTATAGTTTCCTATTCATAAATACCAATAGGCCATACAATGTTAAAATATGTTGGTATTGAAAAACTCACTTAGTTATCATATGAGGCGAACGTATCAACTTAAATAACAGATCTATAAGCTCTGAGTATCATAGACATAAGCTTGTTCAGAAAATCTGATATATTGAAAGACATGATTAATCCAGAAATCATGCTTTGAGTACATCATCTATATACATCTTAACTATATACTGGACAATCTTATTTTCCCATAATTAAAATATTTCAAATTTTTTCTTCATTATAGGTGGTAATAATTATGGTACAGAGTTTAATGGGGTGATAATCAAGTTCCTTAAGAGAGGACGTAGTCTGTATAAACCGTCGCTGAAAGGGGATACTCTTTCTGCTCATGACAGACGTTTCATTGCAAGATTGGTCCAAAATAGTAAATAAAAAATGGAGGATTTATGGACTAGTAATGACGTTCCTTCTCCTTTTCTCTCTTTTACCGAACTATTTTACGGAAGTATTGGCTTTAATGAACAATACATACAAAAGCATGCTCCTTTATCGATCTTTCCTTTCCCTATTCTTCCCCTTTTAAAAAGATGGATGTGTAGTATTTATTTGAAGGCCGATATACGATTGGTAGATTTAAGAACTCAGCTGTGGCGCCAGTCTTTCCAAAAGTGCAGGGCAGTATGGAAAAACAAACACATACCATCTCATTTGCTAGGGTAAACAAAGATAGTTTATTTGAAGTTTAAATAATTTACTTTGGGTTTTTGCTCGATGAGAAGGTTCACATTTGCGTATTTCAAATTTCGGTTTATACTTAGAATAATTTAGCGTTTGGTTATTGGTCAGTTCATATTCTCGATTGTAGACTAAATGAAAATATATTTATGGACAGTTGAATTAGTTTTAATTTAGGTGTAATAGTGGAAATTAGAATATAATGCTTTGTCTTTTAATCTAGTAATTTTCTGTTAGATGACTTCATAATTCTATCAATGACGCCTCTAAAATTAAGTAGTTAATCTATTTTTAACAATTCTATCTGAGAATACTTTTAGTTCGGAGGATTCTTTTGAAGCCGGATTCGTGATTAATTCCCCCATTCTCTTTTGACCTTTAAGATACTTATGAAATTAAATTTGGTTGACGATTATTTCCCAAAGCTTTTGGTGAGCTATTGCAATGGCTGTCGGTTTTATGAACACAGATTTGTAATCGCTTGCGTAATTTTCATTATCTCGGATTTCACTAATTAATTCTATTTTTAATAAAGAAGCCTAAATAAAAAGTTACACATTTTAAATGCTTTGCAGAGGTTCCAATTTTATTTTCATACCCACTGAGAGCTTATTTAAAGGGTATTTGAATTGGAACCTAGATACTGATAATTGAGAAAACATATCGAAATTGATCAAATTTAATACATGAACGAGAGATAAAAAGCCTATTTTCGAAATCAGGATTTAACTGGAACTAATGTTACAATTTTAGTTATTTAAGTAATGTCTGCATTTTCTCAACAGTAAAAATTTCACCAGAATCCCTCGAAAAGTTCTAGAATTTGAAATTTATATTTTTATTACTAGCAAATAGATTCTAGAAAAAATGTTGGATGATTTTCTGAGATTTTATGTTTAGGAGTTAAAAAACATTGAATTCCTGAATAGGTGCATGCGGTCAACATCCAATCGGGTTATTTCTGTTTCAAATTGTAATAATGAAAGTTTCCTTATTTCCTTATTCTGTTTGACTTATTGATATATCAATATATACCAATAAATCAAACGAAATTAGCTCAAAATTTCTGTTTTTCTCAGAATCAATCAATAAAACATTACGTAAAAAAATTACAAAAACTCCTTTGTTTTGCCTTGATAGATCCAGGGATTCATATCTTCACCGAAACGCCTTTTATTAATACAAATCATTATCACCAGTCTATTCGCAACCGAAAGTCATACTAATTAACTAGCTTAGCAGAATTTTATCTATTTTTGAGTAAAAATCATAAAGTTATTTTCGACTAAATAAATTCCTAATAGATGATTGAAATTCTTATAAGATGAATAACTTTTCGATTTAAAAATGATCATTTTTCCTACGGCCTAATGCTTCTTGCTCCATACATAGTTTCGATAGATGGAATTTCTTAATAAAATCGGCAGTGAAATTATAGTAGACACTATAGATAAACAAATCACTTCTTTCTCCCTCCACCTTATGTTCACATTCCCTTAAATAAGATCATATATGGAGGGGGCACGTGTAAAAATGCGAGAATGGCCCTCTGGAAGATAGAAATCCATCCGGAAATTGATCTAGAACAAATTATTCAAGGGGAGATCAAGTTTGCAAAACTTCCTTGCAAGAGTTTTTAATTAAAATAATTAAATGTACCATCACTTGCCGCTGTCTTGTCAAACTGTCAGGTTAAAGTTTCACTAAAATTAATTTATAGGTGGTTGTGTTTAAATCAGGGCAATTGTTTAGTGGCCGCTTTACCCATTAATTGAAATTAAAGTATGACACAGTAATAAGCCAGAATTTATAACTGTAAAATGCAATATATAACTATGTGAAACACTACAAGAGAAATGACCTATTTTAATAAAGTTCTTTTAACGGACTATTTCACATTCATCCAATCCTAAATAAACAACAGGATAAAAATTTCTCTAACTTTCCTCAGTAAATGGGATCAGGTCGGAGGTATTTTAAAATGATTTGAATTATGATCCATTATCTGGTACCTAAGTTCTTTCCTGATGTCAGACTGATAAATCTAATTTGATGTTCGTAAATCGCCCTGCAATGAATATGGAAGTGGAGACACCAACCATTTTCCGTAATCAAAGAAATTAGGACTAGTATTTGAAAACTATCACGATGAAAAGAGAAGCGAATTTGAATCCTCTTTCATGATCAATCAAGGGCAGGTGTTACTGGGTCCCAATCATCTTGACGAAACGAATCTCAGAACAAAATTAGTTTCCCGAATATCTCGGACCTAATCATTAGTCTCAATTTATGCTTCTGGGAAATTTTTATTTCTCAAGAACGCTATCTCCTAATTTTACAATTCCGCCCAATGAACATTAATTTAATATTTGAATCCTCTTTCGATACATATACGAACTCTAGTACATCCGGGAGAACTCTCTTATGTTTATAATGCCTTAGCTAGTTCCATCTACCCGCAAAAGGCGGTAATAATATACAAATGAGTAACGGTGAAATGACTAACAGTTCAATCAAATCAGGGTGATCTGAATATTTTAGACATGAAATAGCTCAGATACCCAGGGATAAAATAATGGCAATTGGTCCTTAGAACATTTATAGGATATTTATATATTTCGATTAAATATTCTTAATCGAAAGTGGGTAATCCATTGCTTCCGGAATTCGAACAAAGTATGACATTTGTGAACCTGACTTCATTATATACAGTTATTCCACTTACACTTGATTCCTTACTGAACTGTAATGTTATTTCGAGTGCTCAGGTGCCATCACATGATTAAATTTTATGCAAGTCCTTTTAATTTTCGAGAGTAATAATAGAAAGAAAATAGAGCGGTCTTTTTAGTCAAAAGTTATAGTCAATCATTTAAATGTTTCCCTTGTATATGGCACATTTTATCGATTAATGATATTAAACCTCGGACCAACAGTGAATAAATTTACTTGCTGTTCATTTTTTCAAATGTGATTTTAAAATTTCCGACCAAACAAGTTACTTTGAACTGGCTTTTGAAATGCAGTATATGGAGGTTAACACGAATACAGGCATGGATAAGTTCAGTAGGTGAATTACAGAGATTTTAATATTAAATGTTAGTTTCTTGCAGAATTATAATGACAATATATGAAAGTAAATAAGTCTACGCAACTGATTAACTATTTTAGATACAGTTTCCATTAAAATTGAGCCATATAGATTTGTTTTCACTTAATTCCTTATATAAATTATCGGTTACCATGAATTGCTTACCGATTTTATCCAGTTATGGCATGTAACACTGTATAAATGTTTATTACTATCCATCGTCATTCAGCGCCTTTGTTGTGAGGTTGAATTAATCTCGAACCCACATCTTTTGGCTACAAGACCATTGCCTCATCTCTGAATTTTTTTCTAATAAATTTTTCACCGATTTTGTTTTGTTCTTATAGCTGGGAGGTATATAGCTTAGCTCACTATCTCTGACACATACTGGTCCCTCTCGAAACTAGAGTCTATTCTACCATAAATTAATATATGAAAAATGGCTACATGAAAAAGTAATGGCTATATTTATTTAAATGCAAAAAGTTATGTAACAGTATCAAAACGTTATAACTCTATGTTTCCTAATTATAACTGACCAAATTCCAACTAGAAATGACACTTTATTTCCACCCGTACAAGCGTAATTTAGGTCCAGAGGTGGTAGTATCATGTGATTTCACTGTGAAAATCGTGAGAGAACTCCCTGTCAAATTCTTAAAAAAATGAACATTAGCAAACCTTTTTGTTCACATTTCGAATGAGCCCCAGCCCTACTTAAGTCTTTTCAAGTGCCCTGGTATTTAACAATGACCTTTTCTTAATAAATAGAACCAAGATTTAAACATATGGAACAAAAATAGTTTAGCAAGTAGCTCGTAGAAGTTGGTTGTGTAAGAAGAAACCTGAAAAACTTCTGACGTTAGTTAGGTTTTGAGCAAGGTAAAGACATGACCTAGCTCTGGGCATCCAAATGGGACCTTCGCACATATGAGGTAATGCCCTTAGATTGGGAACGGGGTGTTTGACTTAATTTGGACGCATTACGTAGAAGCAATTATTATTTTTTTTCTGTCTCTGGTAGAATGTAAAAGTCCTATAACTAGTTCATTTACACCTAATAGAACTGATCTTAATTGAGACTAGACATGACATCTAATGTAGATTAAATTAATACATAAATATAACAGTTGCCTGCATCACTTGATTCAAATCACATCAGTTCAAACTGGTTACATACATGCACTAAATGTGTGGGTTATCAGATGGACGCAAGAGATTTTTCCCATATTTTAAAATACTTTCTGTAAGACAGTCGGCAATGAAGATTAACAAAGAATGATTGAGAATGATGATCCCCACTTTAAAAACCAAATAATCTAATTATTAATTATTTTTTTTTAATTTCCAATTTGTACATATGCAGGTGCCAAAAGTTCCACAGACCGCTCCATAAAATATGTTCTTTTGTATTCTATTTTTGACAGTCTTTGTGTTAATTTCCTTGTATGAACGAAGGTAGAGATCTATACAATATTTTGGCTAAAATTATAAACCTTTAAACCTCTTTCAATTTCTTGATTTATCGTCACAGTATCTTAACACTTTTATGCACGTTCTGTTAAGTGGTAATACACACTCGAGACAACGTACTCTTAAGTGTATCCAAGCCCACCTGTTGACTGTAAAAAAGTCACACACAAAGTATCGTATGACATTCCAAGGTCACGAGTACCGGGGAGGGATACTTTCGCTCCACTACCACCACATGAACACAACTGACTGCAGACATTTTTCTGCCATGGCTTCGACTTTTTCAACGCAGTTTAGCCTCTGGAAATGTTAATAAGATCAGTAAGCATAATTTAAAATAGTTCCAATTTGATTAAATAATTATGATAAATTAATTAAGCGCCACAGTTATTAGTACAAAAAGATGCAAAAGAAAATAGACTTAAGCTATAACTGACTGATATTTCCGTTAATATATTTTGGGCAAATCGAAGTAGGATAGAACTTGCCTCAGAAATATTTGCCAGTAACTAAAATAATTGTCAGTGGTGATCATATCACGCCTCTCTTGTTTTTAACACATAAGGCTGAAACAGTGACTTTGCAAATTTCTGCAAGTGTGATAAAAATTTTATTCAGTTTTTTTAAGCTTATTAAATAATTTATTTCATAATTATTATCCATGGTAATTTGAGAAAAAAATTACACGTCTTAATCATGGGTTGGCATCCGAAATAGCAAAAGTTGAAACGGGGAGGCGAATGGGAATATGTAACGATCAGGACCTCGAGAGTCTTACTTTATTTGGTTTCTAGAAGCTTGAGGTGTCCACTTTCTCATAAGAGGACTAATTCACACCCTATTATCCAAAGAACCCAAAAATCAAGTTTCATTGTTAGATCCCTGGATTTCCCGGTGATTTCGAGTTTGTGCTATTCAGAGTTTGCTTAGTAATTGATTTAAATGGATGTTCGAGCATGCCATCTTGATTTATTAGTATACTTCTGCAGCCACGAGGAGGTAGATAAGACTTATGCAGATTGTAGAAATAAACCTACAAATACCTTAGCAAATTTGAGGATTTCACTCGGATGTCAATTTAAAATGAAATCCAAACAATGTTTAAATTTTCCCAATTTAACGTAATAGTGCTTGGTAATCTTTCACAGTTAAAACGCTTTATTCGGCCTGAAATATTATTTTGACATTGCTTGTTGGAGTGTTGAAAATGTGCTTCATTAAACATTTTATCAAACATTCATCTTGGAAAAATATCCAGCGATTTTGCAAAAGTCTGTCGCAGTATTTATCATGCATATTTCACCTGATTTTTATCCTTCTCATAAATTTTCATTGTGTTTTGATCACGAAATTGGTAACGTGGTAGATTTTAGATAAATTTAATGTATCAAACTGCAGATGATCTTCAATAAAGCTCCCCCTCCCATAATCGGAATATTCATTCATTCTTCATTATTATTCTCAATCATATTAATGTAGAATAAATCAAATTTTTAATTGTGGAAAACAACTGACAACGAATAACGGTCAGTCCAACAAATGATAAATGGGAAGGAATCTAAGAGAAGCTGCGAGCAGAGTTAAGGTATCAAAGGGTCTTACTTCATTTGGTTTTTGAACTCGGTTTTACGATATTTACTAAATGAGTGATTCACGTTTTATAATTCAAACTTCACGATTCGTCCCATGGACTGTAGCAAATGCTTGTCTACAATATTCAGTACTTATTGATCGGTATTATTTAATCAAGGCGAGTCAGTTTGCCACTTCGATTTAGCATTTTTCTTCCACTGGTTGAAAACGTAAATGATACTGTATGAAATTCCGTAATCTGCAGCTTTAGCCAAGGAAAAATGAAACGCATAAAAGTTAAAGTTACCAGAACTTCATAAACTCTGTTCACTCTAGGTGAACTCAGTCATTCTTCATACCAATTTTAACTTCCGTATTTCCACCAGCGTTAATTATCTCATAAATAATTGCATATTTTGATCATATACCTGGGAAGAAAAATAACTTTAATGTATCAAAAGATGGATTTTGTTAAAGCCTACAAAACACTGTCTTCATCTTAGTGCGGTTATGACTCATGTTCTAGATTCAAATCATTTTCCTAAATTGTTACATATAAAATCTAGCTTCTTATTTGTGATTGATGTTCACCATAAACCATAAACATCGTGTGGGAAAGGAATTTAACGAAGGGATCTTAGCAACTGAATTATTTATCAGTTTTTCCTTGGGATTATACCTGTCTCTGATTACAACTGACAGAGTCAATTTAGATTTTCTGCTTATTAAGCGTCCAGGAAGAGAGAACTGAATTAGTCCGAGAGGTGGGTGAATGATGATGACAGTCCATTAAGTGGTTAAATAACGTTTATAAACTAGCTATATACTTTAATTCCCTTTCTCTATCTCTAAGATAGCTCGCTGACAGACTCTGATAAGTTAGATGAGCTGACTGTGTTGGCGTTTTGACAGTTGACTTCTGATGAGAAAGAAAAGGACAGAATGGGGGATTTGACAATCCAGTTATGGCCAAATTGGAAAAGAAAAAGATTTATTTTGGGTTGGTTGTTTCTATTTTCATTTATTTTCTTAAATATCAGTACGAATAACATTGGAATGCAAATAAGAAGAGGCATCTGGTAAAATTTCGAGTTCACAAAAAACATTCCGAGCCAATGAACTGAGTACAGAGTAGAATTAAATTATTTTGAGAGGATATTTGGATATTTAGTTCATGTATCTTTACCTTAACTATCAGTCTTTTTGTGTTCACTCGATCGATAAATAATGTACCTCTAACAAAACAAGTTTCTGAGGTAACCGATTCTGGTGGTATTCGAAGCTCAGAATTATTGCTGCATGGGCATGAAAAGGAGAACGATTTTATCATATAGTACAAATTAAATGAAGGCATCAAATCTAAAATATGTTATATTTTTAAGTTTATTTCATCTAAGGTCAAAGCTGTTGCTAACTTAATGAATCAAGAAACTCAATCTTAGCAATAGTTAAAATTTGATAACAAAATTTCGCTAATGAAATGTTGAGTTCTGAGGAATTAGTAGACAAAACACATACTTTTGTCGCCCTCAAATTGGAAAAACATCGAAGTCAGATTAAATGTTCGTTGTATTATCGAAATAGGATCAGTCTCTTGAAACTTTACACCCTCTTTATCAGATTGGTCTATTAATGGATTTTCTGTGAAAGAAAATATTAATATAAAGCGTTATTCAGCAAATTCGATATTTTGATCTTGACTGTTAAATGCTCAACTTCCGCTATGTATATCTCAGAAGTCCTATCACTCATAATTATTGCAGTTATTAATGTTATCTGGCAAATATTCAGCTTTGAATCTAGGGACTATTCTAACTACCACCAGTAAAGAGAACTACTCTGATCTGCTTCTGTTTTTCAATAAATCCAACAGCTGTGTTTGAAATATTAATTTATCACTCGTACTCATGTTTCAAAACTTAAGGATCCACAAGATCTAATCATCCAAAATTATAAAGTTATAAGAAAAATATGTGAGCATATGATAATTTCGGGAAAATAGACATTTAATATTCGGTTATGTTCTCAAGTTGAAAAGAAACATATTGGATAGTGTAAAAAGTAGCTGAAAATAGAACAGCACTGTCATGTCATTTGCACTCCGAACTCAAAGCAAATGAAATTAGCATAGTTCTAGTAAGAAGAAACGAATGATTCAAGATGACATCACCAACCAATGTTTACTAAGCCCCGAATACCGCGCACATGAACTCAGGCAGGGGTGAAATGGTCAATTCATAAAATCAGAATTTCGAAAATTAGAACCTTTCAAGAAGAAATATCTCCTATTTTGAGAATTATGCAAATTAAAGCAAAGTACAACTTCTGATGTCCTGACTATTTCAAGTTATCTATTTCAACTCAATTCCTCGGGTTTTTCTCATTCTATTCAGAAGCTTTTCGGTGTTTAAAACATGTAAAAGTTGTTTGCTGGTACCACTGTTAATACTAAGATTGACAAAGAGATTGGGGAAGAGTTATGAAATGGTAGGTACCAATGAATCATTATCTTGATCTTGATTAGTGAAATTCCGCTTTATTTACCTATATGGTCCTTAATGTTTCTATAATCTGAAAGCGTTATTGTTTAATTTCCATCCAATCATCGAACATTAAATGGAGATGAGTTTACTTTGACATTACTGTGAAGGAAAATATAATTATATATAGGCGTTAAATATTTTTCCCTGACAAAATTGACATTTATTATATATTTTTTTCCATTATTATTGAAAATAGCGCTTGTGCCTTAAATTGTTTATGTAAATTATTATGATTTACGTTATACTGTACAAAAATATACGGAACAGTAACCGAGGAGTAGTCACCAGATACATTTATATTGTGGGTCCAATAAGGGGACTAAGGGAGAATTTACTAAAGTTAGTTTTAAGGCAGCAGGCAGGAAATATTTAGAACATTCTTTGATTCTTGTTCACTGGAAAGGTTAGCAATGTTCTCAAAATTTGTATGATATGTATTTGAGATAATAGTGGGTTCTTAGAACAATTTGTCATCAAGTCAATGCTATTACACAACGTTTGTAGTAAAATGATAGCAAAGAAAGTCGTACGTAGAGCATTATAACTAAATTTATTGTAGGGAATAATAATATAAGGTAATAAATACGAAATATTCCTATTGAAAAACAAAGTGGCTCATCAATTTTTCCCAGGTCTTAAATGCGATCCCCACTGCGTTTTATTATTAATCGATAAGAGTCAACTAGAGTCAGTCACTGCACTAAAAGGTGGTTATTAATTTTAAAGCGTTCATCACAATTCATCATTAGTATTACTAGCAATCTTTAGAGGTTTTTTGAGGTTTGTTTGTTTCACAGTGGCATTCGACTTGTGTTTTCTCTTAGTAACTGGGATTTTCACTGTATTTATCTCCCAGTTGAAAGTTTAGGGAGAGTAAGACTATCAACCGCAAGGAGCTAAATAATTGAAAACTGTATTGTTCAAAACAGAAAATAAAATAAGTTGTAATAAAAAATTGAATTAACTCTAAGGAATTTTGTTATACTAAACTCATGTAAGCAGGTATAACCAGGCTATCCTAGTTACTAGCAGAAAAAATCTCGTTTATTGATACCAACTAATGACTTTGTTACACCAAAGATAGGAATGGCGCCAAAACCCAGGCTTTTAAACTTGGTCAAATCGGGTGTATATTTTTCACAGTTCAAGTCAGATGAGTGTGAAGTACGATATTGAGGAAATGCAATAGAACGCAAACATTAACTCTTAAAAAAAAACAATATTCACAATAACTTTACCAGTTAGCTTTGAAGCTACACTCAAACCCAATGTTTCCTAAAATTTCAAGGAATAAACTTTTAAAAAGAACAAAAAGAACATATTCGTAACTGGAGCAATGTAGAACTCTGAATTTCAAGACTGTAATCTTTCTCGTGCCATTAGTTTATATTTTAATGAAAGCTGTGCACTCTCTGCACAAATAGTGTCGTCAATGTAATCCTTTGTTCAGATAAGCAATGAAATTCATAGATGGAAATTATTCAATATTTCGATTTAATCTGTTGATTAATATTACGATTCATTTCAATGAACTTAAGACTAAAAGAAAATGTCTCAGGATTTAATTAGCTCAAAGGCATGCACCTTTTTAAAAGTACATCCAACTGCATTTTCATATTTATACAAAAAATAATCTTCCTTAAACTTAAAGATTACCTTAAGATAGAGCCATTTTTTTATATTGAATACACTTTCATTCATTTTTGTGTTTGAAATAAGCGTGGTGAAGAATGTCTGAATGCGAATTTCAAAATGTAGGGGATTGCAAACTTCCCAACTTTTCCTGGAAAAATTACTTATAAGAATGAGAAGTAACGTAAAGGAGGAAGTACACATTGCGATTGGTATCGCAATTTCAAGATATGGCGTTAAAGAATTTGTTGAAATAAATGATTTACAATTTCGTTTCTTATTAGATTAATATTAATTTGTTTAAAATCGAATTACCACGTGGAATGAAAATGAAGTGCGCAAATTAATTATGACTTACAGTTATCGAAAAATTAAACACGTGCGTAGTTAAATCATGCGGTAGTGTTTGACATCATCTAATTAATTATAATTTTCTAAGTCTCCTTTTTTCTCATTTTGAATCAAAATTTACCGTTCGTGTCGACACGCTCTTGTCTGAAATATTAGATTATATCTAATGGTGGAAATTTAAAAATAAACAGAATAACGGTCACATTTAGAATTTTAAACAAAAAAGAATTCCATCTGGTTAGGATTACAATAAATCTTTTGCATATGCTAAATAGCATTTATTTTAATATGTATGTATGAATGGCTTTTTGAATACAATGCTCAAAGGGAATGTTATATTGAAATTCTATTGTTTATTCTGACAGTATCTGATTATATGGATAGGTTTGAAAGATGGATTACAAATGAAAAGCCACATTGTTGCCGATAATTAGGTAAGTTAAAGGACAACTTCAAGATTAAAGGAGAGAACATTAGTCATTACAAAGGCGGAGTTCTTATGCTGATATCTCATTTTGGCACATTATCGTTTTTTGTACTCAATTTTTGATCCAAATGCATATTTCCATTGAGTGTACGTTCCATTCATAGTCTATTTACTCATATCAGAATAGAACCCGCAACGTTAAGGGATTTTATTAATTGCATGGAATACGGTATGGAAACAAACTAGTGCAGGACAGAGGAAACCCCCTAAGCTCTCGTTCTTCCCATCTTTATCTACTTCACTAATATTTGAAATAAAGGAGGCAATGACGGTTGCAGAACTAAGTGAAGGCATAAAGACCATTTCAATAGCTCGCACAATATGATATTTCCTCGGGTGCATCAGAATGTCTCTCCTAAAGTCTGTGACTTGATTTTCTCATATCGTGAAAATGAGAAAGCAATCTCCGCAGTTGGTAGCAGCCATCCCATTAAGTAGTATTAATTACTTGTTGATTTGAGCAAATAAACTTCTAATAATGAAAAAATTTGAGTTATAACCTTCTCCAATGTTAACCTACCTGAAATCGAATAGTAAAATCAAGTATTTACAACAAGATCATATAAATAGCATAATTAATAAAACTATTAAGGATTAAGATATGAATGTACTGGAAATTAACTTCTATGTAAGCAACTAGAAGCAGGTATAATTGCAATTTTTGTCAATAAACACATTCTGAAATTCAATTCACACAACTACCTTGTTTACTGCAAAAAATACTCGAAAAATCGCGTGTATATTTATGTGTGAACCACAAGTATCCATTGGGTACACCCCATTAAGATCCCGTGACACTGGTTATTCCAACGGGGATTTCCTGAGTTTTGCTACTTGATGATCCTGATTGTGACCACAAATACAAGATTGAAGGTGTACTCGGTCTACTGGAGCTATTTTTAGGGTTTTTGAGTAATCAAAGGCCAAATAATCGAAGAGTGATCCACGTATTGTCAGAATTCTTTGCCATGTAGACATTAGCGCTGGTGAAATCATTTCGTAAAATCCATTGCATCACATGATGCAGGTAAACGGTAGTTAAATAACTGTAATGTTTGTAAAGTATTATCTACGACAATTGGGTCTAAAGCTATTAGAGAAGGAATGTGCCTTATGGGTGCTACTGATTAGCCGTGAATAAGTAGATCAGAAAAGTAATAGGATTTTAAGCATGGCTGATTTCTAGAATCTTTGGTTTACCTGCACTTCAGTTAATACGCGAAATTAGATGCGTGTTTACTTAACGTTTAAAAATTTAAGTATTAAAGTCAGACTCCAATATATCTAAGTCCTAAAGCGTTATACGAAGACCGATGCATCATTAAACACAGCTGGAGAAGGTATTTTTCGTCAGTCCTCTACAAAGAAAAATGAGAAAACACGGTAGCTCAATCACCAAAAACCCCAAAATATTATATCAACTGCTAGAGACCTTATATATATATATTGACTATATAGACCATGAAACAAAATTGCAGACAAATCACATGGAACTGAATCATCTGAATCATCCACAAAGTGAGCAGGTAAGCTATATCAAATCCTGCTGGGATAGAGCAAATTATCGGATAATTATTGAGCTCAGATGATGGGGGTCATCCTAACTGCCTGTCTTTTACGCTTTCTGCTCCCCTTTCATTTAAAACAGAACTGTCTTTCCCTCCCTACTTTTCCATGATTAAATGATGTAAAATATTTTTCTTTTGGCATCTAAATTAAATCAATAAAGATTTTTCATTACATTTTCTTTAAATTGCTATTTAAAGATTAACCGTCAGACTTATTTTTAGAGATTGTAATATCATTTTCAGAAGCAGGTTTAAGTTAATGACTAACATCAAAACGCAGACACATTAAAATAAAGGTGAAGCCATACTTATTTGGGAGGTGTATCTCAACTTTCGAAGGTCGAGAATTAACTAACTGATAGAATCGGTTTGAATAATTCTCAAGTGAATTTACAAAAATTGGATTAAAAGGAGGTACTATTGAACCAAAAAATAATTTACTTGAATTAATATGTTAAAGGGTTCATGAAAGTGGAAACTGTGATTATTAATCTTATTTTATAAAGTCGGAAATGCAAGTTGAACTTGAATACTGATGAATATATAACAAATTGAGTAAGGAATGAATTCAAATTTTAAATCAACTTTGTAAGACAAATAACCCAGTATATTGATAAGTGCTAGATTAATTAAATTTACTATAGTGATTTACCAAGTAGTAAGTCTTTAAAATTATTGTATATGACCAACGAGGACTATATCTCAGGAGTTTAAATGCTATTCCTATTCTTATCAATCCTTCTATATCTGCGGAAGCTCCAAATAAATAAAATTGATATGATCAGATATTTAATTAAATCAACTAATCGATATGCTATGACTGATATGAAGTTGTTTAGAAACTCGGAGATCAGATCATGAATATTGAAATTTGGAGCACTTGAATATTACAAATAGACATTATCCCTTAATGTTAACTAACTTCTTTTTCAACTCCTTCCACATATCATTCCTTACTGATCTGTCTTGTTCTTTCGTATACTCAGATGTTTCCCCTTGATCAAGACTTTAAATGCTTTATTTTTCTGTTGCTATGATTGATGATAAATAAATTCCATAAAATAATAACAAATGCGTGCAATTTCTCTTTTATGCCACAAACGGAAACATTTATAATTTATGTCTGCCGTTAATTCTTCTTTATGTGCATTATTTATGTTACAATTATTCCATTTATGTCTTCATTGCTTATTTCTGTTCATTTGTATGTAAATATGATCATCACAACCACTCAGTTTTCAACCTTTTACATTTTTGCATCAACTAATAAGTACTTGATCTGTACTTCATTTTTTATTCTTCGTCGGAAGTAGTGAGTTTATTAAAACAAGAACATGTCATAAATGTAATTGCTAAAGTTTTACAAAATAAATTAAATTGATGGACAAATAGAGAACTTTGCTTTACTAAAAGCGCTCTTGGCCGACCTACGAGACACAAATATCTCGTGCCGTATTATTACCAAAATTAAAACCATAAAGTTTTACTATTTTTAATGATGGAAAACAAACGGATTAAGAGAGAAACCAATAAATGATAAGGCAAGGAAGATCAAAAAGACGCTGAGAGCAATGTCAAGGTATCAGAGGTTCCTGCTTTGTTGGACTTTTGGAATATGGTTGCACAATATTTACCAATTCGGTAATTCACATTTCAAACTTCATATTTCACTACTCGTTCTCTGGATTTTAGCAAATAAAAGTGGATACAATAAGAATGGTAAAAGCGTTGAAAGCAGAGAACAAAGATAATGTAATCAGAAGAACTTAGCTCTATCTGAACTATAGACTTACTAGGTTGAACTGATTGCCACAAAAGATAAATCAAAATTTTTAAATTTGACATAACTAGATTATGAACAGGATAATTTATTACTTAATTTCTGCATCTCATCAATTTAATTATAGTTTATTTTCATGGCTTTCAAAACTGGTAGGCCGAACATTGATAGATCTATCGTTCTCCCCGTTTGTCAAAGGATAATCTGATAATTCACCAGGGAAATTGAAATGCATCTCTCCCTTTAAGAAATGTTTATTTATTAGTCAAATAGAAACATTTGTGATACAAGCTAATTAACTATTGTTTAATGACGGTAGTAAGAAAGGGAGTGCAAATAGTTGAGGTTAATGCGAATGATTGGTCTTAATCCAACACTTTAAATTCCTTTTCTAACATAAAAATGAAATGTATGGAAATATCACACCGGTTGCGACTGATACTGATTTGATATAATAAGGGGAATAACTAAATTTAGTTCCTGGATCTAAATTAGCTCTAATCCTGATAGTAAAGAACAGGAATAATGCTAAAAATTCCCTCATATAAATGATGGTCTTTCTAAAGTTAACAAAAACAGCAGCGTCTTTCTAATAGAAAGACCAAAAGTTATGTAAGATTATAACTTTATTGGATAGTTAGGAATGAATGGAAGGAGAAAGGGGGAAAGAGGATTAAGGGGAAGTTGGAGGAAAAAGAAGGCATCATTACTGAGTGAGGAACAAGCGAAGGTGCTACAAGAAGGTGGTTGTCTAATTTCGCATTCTTTTTCGATGAGGTTAATTAACAATTAGCTCAAAGGCATGGGTTGGTAGGCGCGCAATACATAGAGACTGAGCAGGCCTATGAGCCCGTGTGTAGGCACAACAGAGCCTTCCTAGACTACTTTTTGAGAGACCAGTAGTACGTATGCTCATGATTATTGATATAAGCGACAGATAGCGATCTACGCTATTAAAGTGCCCAAGCGATATGACCAATTATCCTTATTAATCAATAGGTCAATATGATCTGCATAACATGCTTAAGATTGTACTCAGAAAATCCTGGGGGACAAATCGTGAAATATAGTGCATTATCGGAATTTAAAAATCGAATAAGGTAAGGATTTCTCGATATCTTTACTCTAATCAAAAATTCTATTTGATTCTTCCTTTTCACTCTAATTGTAATTTATTACACTCTCTCGTATTGACGTTTCAAATACAATAACAGTAAAAACAGGAGAATACAGTAATCTAAAAACGCTGAAATTAAACAGCATCGAATTTTGAAAGTGTAACATTCTCATCTTAGAATAGATTCTCATTAAACTTCTGCAAATTGAATCTATTTCTAAAACAATTAATTGAACTAAAAACATTTCATAATACCGAAACTGAGAATTAAAATAAGTCCATACTTTGGTTATTTATCATTCTTAAAGTACCTAAAGCAGAGAAAATACAAAATCATTTTCTAAATAATTTCCCTCGAAAAATGATTAATATACTTAGTTTAGTCGAAGCTATAATTTCAGGCTTACTAATAAATCATAACGAAGTATTTTTCACCGTTTTTTACTGAAGCATATTTCCTTTGAAAAAGTTCTATAATGGAGTTACTTAGTAATATGAATTTCATTATTTCGTATGCACTGCAATAAAACATTGCATTAGCAGAAACCTCAAAACTAATATTGAAGGGTGTCTTATTATGGCGTTGATTTCATTCACACATATCTACACAAACGCAATTTTTTCCTATATCCAGTGAAGTCAATGATTCCCTTTAACTGAGTATTTTAAATTGACGGATAATACCTGATTTCCCTGCAACGGTCCACAAAACTATAGTTTCAATCTTGTATACGTTTATTCTTTTTAAACAAAAAATCAGTTTTTCATCAAATCATTGGAAGGCGAAATAAAGCTTTACTATGTATAGGGAGTGAAATATCGATTTTCGCCACTGACGTGCCAGTGCCACGCTACCGGTGTTATGATGAAACCTCAACGTCATTATCACCTCCATTCCTATCAGGATGGATCATAGCGTGTGGATGTCATCATCTAGTAATTAATTGGTCCACGTGTGACTAATCATGTTTGATAACATTATTCATGATAGCCAATTGACAGTAATAAATGATTTATTCTTCAAATCAAAGTTAAAAATAGTCACTAAATAATGTCAAAATTGTCTAGAAGCGATAACACATCCGTCTTCTCCCCCTGGATTCTGAATAATTGCAGTTTTAAAAATGATAGAGATAAATAAAATCTTAATTACTAAGGGAGTTCTATTTACCATTTTTTATTTTGAATTGACTGAGTCATTATTTTACCGATTACACGTTTTTTATGAATAACTTAATTAATTTGCCTTTTCGTTAACACATATTTAAAAATTATTAATGATATGTTCGTAAAATTTGCGGACACATGCATCGGCATTTTCCACATCTTTAAAGACAGGATAGCTACATTGTTAAGCTAAGGTATCTTAACTTAGAAGTTAATACGGTTCAAAATGGTTATGCACTACGAACTTGATTCAAAATTATTTTAAATATTCAGTCTTCATCCTGGTACAAAATTTATAAATCAGTTTCAAAAATACAATGACGATGCTGGCGGTTTTAGGGAAAATAACGATTAATCCGTTTTGCTTGATAACAAAAATGTAATTAATTTCAAATAGTCTCGTCATTATTTAACTTCCTGAATCCGGTTTCTATTTTATCGAAGCGGAATCAGCCATCCATATCTGACATTAGCTTTCTGGACAGCTAAATAAAGGTTTTCACGTTCTTTGGCAGAAGTCGATAGTGAATAGGTATTCTATCTTCTGGCTGATTTTTGTTCCAGTGCCCTTAATCAGAAATAGATGATATTGACTAAACATATCACAAAAGATAAGTGATATAAATAAATTTTTATTTGTAATTGTTTGTTTATATTATCTATATCTATCTTATATCTATTTTCATACTCCCTGTATAGGAAACTGGTTTGAATTTTGAAGGTAAAATTCACCACTTACCTTCTGACCTTAGTAACATCATAAAATTTTTCTGGGAGCATTGATTTTCTGCGACTGTTTTACTCTACTTTAGTTGAAAAACATGTATTTACAGTGAAGTTTCACATATTTTGTGCTAGCTCCTTTAACGCTAATCTTTTATATAAGATAATGCTATTTTTATATTTCAGTATGTTAAAAAAGTTTCATTTATAAAATAAACTTCCAACAGCCTCTTTAATGTTTCGTTATAGTTGAGACCAGTAGACCCAATTCCCAGATTTTAAAGTAAATGACTTGCTTCTAGCTGTGCTTTCCTTTAGGAAGTTAGTACAAACAAAAGACAGAGAAATTTAACGCTGTAACCTGCTATCCCATTTACTGTCACGAATTCGGTCTCATACTTACACAATTAAATAAAAAATAAACTTCCTACATATAATCAAAATACGAAGTCGTGATACTACTAGACGTAGGATCATAAATAAGATGCTGAGATAGGGAAAATGAATAAAAATTGTATCGTCACTCAGAATATAAATTCATAAAAAATAATGCAAATCGAAACATTAGATTATGAAGTAGTGAACTTTACTCTCGACTATTACCCAATCTGTACCAATTGTTGATTACGCCCATATGGTAATAATCCAACCCAACAAGTCAACAGTGACTTTCTTAATCAGCCGACGCCCCTCACTGTTTACTAATTCTACACTTTATTTTAAACCCAATGAGTAACTATCTGCTCATACCCTTGATGTAAACAAAGTCCTCAGAACAGTCACTTTCTTGAATTAATCAACAGACACATCTAGCTACTCCTCCGACTGGCTTGACGATTAGCGGTCAAATACTGTGGATACGCCCAATTGACTCTTCTACTGTTCTTTGCGTTCAGATGCCTTCCCAAATCAACAAATGTAAATCATTGGCCTCGTAAGTAGTTATAAAATCAGACCCTTTTTGTTTTGAATTGCCTAATATCAGTTGAATTCACAAAATATTTCTACCTCTCTCCAATAAAAACCAACCTTAATTTTCCCTACATCATGTGAGAGGCGATTTTTCGACAGATATCCCTCTGCAATCCGCTCGACCACTCCTCCCCCACACCGTCGATTTTTTTCACTTTAAATTCTGCTGATGACGACATTTTCAGGTGGTCAGGGCGATATGTCGTGTCTGGAGTAGTGACTTAAAAGCACTTCAAGAGGCGGACCGCTCTTTTATTGAAGTAGTTTAAAGAGCAGCTGTTTGCCATCCTGCAAATATATGTGAATTTCAAAAAGAGAATTTGATTTGAGCCCACTGTGTTAGAGGGTGAACATTTTTAGTCATCCAACTGGAAGCTCAAACTAATATTATTGACAGATATTAAAATTTGCTTAAAAATATTAAAAATGTGTTTTTTACAATGTTTTACTAGTCATAATCTTTTCAGTGTTTAGAAAATTGATAAATTCTTTCCACATGTTTATGGTAAATTTGTTTTCACCCCAAAGTAAACTGTTGAATTATTATTTGCATTTGGTTAATTTCAGAATTTTAGAATGACTAACTCTTAGTTCCAGGTACGACTAAGAGTCAAAGCATCAAGTTATCCCTTGTAACGTTCCCTTGTTTTGCTTCAGCCTAAAATAAATTTCAGTTTTCGCCGTAAATAAATGCAATAACCTTATTATCCACTAAAATTACGACAAATATCAAACTCAATGTTAACATGTTAATACCTTAACGGTAGGCTTCACTCCAAAATTATGCAAGGCAACGACCCAGCAATTTAGCACGTTTTAACAAATATGCAAATTTTGTAAATAATTAGCAAGAATTCGCTAACTTTATTTTTCCTGACAAAAGTTATTCATTTTTATCCAACAATTCCCGATGAAAGTTATTCATTCACACGATTGAGCATTAGATCCGCCTTTTTCGAGGTCTTCTGAAGTGTTCGCAGTAACTCTCGGGCCGATGATTACGCTAAATCTCAGGAGTTTCGAGATTCAAAGGTAGAGGGAGATCAAATGTGCCCAGATAAATCTCCGTCGGATTCTTTTTCGGTTTAAAAGGTAGAGCTACGCAGAGCCGAGATTCTTCCAATGTTGCACCCTGATTTGGCCACCAGCATGAAGCGTCGTCCGGTACCTAAACTGTAAAGAATTAAGAATCTCTTCCATTGTCTCCCCCTTGTGACACGAGAAGTTCCCTTTTCATATTGTCAACAGGTCGATCATCCAGACCATTAACATATTAAATTTAAAGGGAGGAAATATTAACAACGACAAAAGTCTTCAAATTGAGTAGAAGAGAACTAAGTGACATTTCTAAACACAAAAACTATTGGTACACCATGATTGACGAATAAGATAAGAGGTTCTTTGGATAGGTCCAGCAAAACTGAGATCAGTTTGAAACCACAGAGTCTTAGTTAGAGAGCACTTGAGATCCTGGCGATAATGAAGCTCAGCCTCGCCTATATTTAGTGCAACCACATTTGGAGTGAGGACAGATTTAGCAAGATTGATTTTCTGAGGTGGCTTGCATTTATCATCCACCACTGTCGACCGCTTGGGACGGAGAACGAACATGGATTTATCTAGAATGTGGGTACACTGACCAAGACATTTTGGAAACTTGATCACTGTGGAGGATTCGTGAGTTCTGGAGGAGACAAAAGTATAACACCGTCTTTGTGTCCCTTTGGCGGCATATATGAGTTTTTTATATTGATCACACAGATGGAATTTTGGGACCGATTGTTACTTGGGCACGATAGGTTTGGGTCAGGTCGTGCTGGATCGACTATAGGCATGAAAGATTCCACAGGGTGTGAGACGTTATTTTTGCAGTATCTGCCACTTAATGTCATCATTGGCCGCATGAACTAGAGCTGCAGAAGGAAACATCATGGAAGATAAGAGGTATAACAGGGGAAGGAGGGCAATTTTTAATAGAATTAAGAGAAACGATGGTAGTAGATGCGTAAGAAACATCAGGAGACATTCTAGGCTCTAGTTCTTACAGAAAGAATATTTTTTTCTAATAAGCTTTCAACCATTTTGCAACGACTAAGCAATCCTCACTTTTTCGAGAAATCGAAGACTTTTTGCTTAAGGTATCGTAGAATCGTCAAAGATGCAAATAATATGCATCGTCACTCGTTATAAACTAATTTGATTTCAAAATAATGACAAATCCAGGAACTCAATATTAATGAGTGATTGCTTTAAAGGTATGCCTTACTCCAAAAGTATGCGAGGCAGCGACCCCATAATCTACCATATTTTTACAAATGTGCAAATTTAATGAATTATTAATAATGAATTGTTAGTTCAATTTTTCTTGGATATTGATTATTCAAGTTTTGAAAAACGTGAAATGATTAATATTTTTCTTTCAGCATGCCAATCGATGGTAAAATTCCAAAACTTTGAATTTTTCGTTGAAAGAACTAAACACTTGGAAGAATATATTCCTGATTTAGGAGGAGCTAATATCAATATCAACATTATTTATATTAAAGAAAATACAAATTATTTTATTTAGATAGTTTTATAAGAAGTAAAATTTAATTAAATTTGGTGGGACAAGATTACATGATTTTATTTCAAAAGGAATTCAAATTTACATGGATTGGTTTCCTTATAAGAAAAACCATTTTATTTATAATTCGTTTAAAAAAGTTTTGTTTGAAACAGAAGTACTCCCCAATTTCCTTCATTGCGCCAAACATCTTAAATATTATCAATATCGTTGTTAGTATTATTTGATAAGTTGTCATGGCGCATAGAATTTTATAAAAATTACAATGCCCTTGTCGGTCTTATTATTTCAGTTTTTTACTGTTCCCCATTCTCTTTCTCTGTCCCTTTGGGGTTTATGAGATCTCAATCACCGATCTTTTGGTATTTAGAATAAACTTTTGACAGGTTGCTTAGTCTTTGGGAATATTCGGCGTTTTCCCAATGTTTCCAATGCTCTCCCATCATATATTTAGAAATCTTGGGCCAAGATAGTTTGATTCTAGATCATTAAAAGACAATATTTTACATTCTAATTGTTTCTAGCAACTGTCATTTTGTAAAAGAACATGGATTCTTGTTGAACGCTAACGAAAGTTCGAGCTTTGTCGGGATAAGTGGAATGAAATAAATATATTCTTTGTTTCAATAATAAATGTATAATTACCAAATCGGCAGATTGGAAGGAATTTTTTATCATAAGAAAAAAGTGAAATGAAGGATTTAATAATTAAAACTCCCATTCTTACTATATAACCTTTAATTGCGTCCTCGTGGAAGTCTGGAGTTAATTTATTGCAAATGAGTTAATTATTAAAACTTTTTGAAGACATTTGAACAAAAACGTGGCATAAATTTTACCAAATAATAAATTTTCAAAATCTTAAACAATTTTTTAATTTTGACATTTAAGTTCACTTTGGTAAATATTTATTCAATGTGTAATTACATTTAAATTTATAAAAAAACATTCCGTTCGCCTTTATGGTTGATCTACGTTCAAAATAAATATTTTGAAAACCGATTTAATGTACATCTCTTCATACCAATAACATTAGGTGTCATACACTTTTAAATCAAAATAGTACCAATCCAGTGGTTGTTTGTGGAGGCAAGACATATGTTTAAGTCATAAACATTCGATTTTTTAGGCTGTGCAATAACACGAATTTCAATTTAATGAAGTTCGAAATGATTGATCATTTCTCAAGTACCTTATTAGTTCTTCCCTTCTATCTTTACCGCCATTTTGTTCGTTTGACTCATGCCGTCTTTCCCCAATCCCTTTCTAAATTCAATAAAACACAATATTGTAAAATCACTTCCCTTTGCATTCAAAAACAAATTATCATAGATGCAAAATGAAAGAAAACTGGCTGCTCCATTTGACCATATTATTTAAGTTAATTTCATTAATCTCTAATTTATCACATTAATATACATATATACATACATTTATTTATGAGAAATAATAAAAAATTCTAGGATGGTAGGCACAATTCCAAGAACATGTAAAAAGAAGTTTAGATATAAATTTAAACTCTAGTTTAAGCAAAGCATCCGCCTCCGTTTATAAACAGAGGCTGATAGCTTTACAGTGAGACATTTAGCTTTATTATTCAGTCCATTTAATTAAAATGCTATATCAGTTTGTGCTCGACAACGAATAGTGCACTAATAACTAGAGACATTTGCTGGAGCCTGGCTTTCCACATGATTGTACTAGAGATTGATTTTCAAGAATTAAGATGTTTGTTCGTATGCTTTTTTCTTAACATTGCATTTCCCCATCGGTCCAAAAAGGAGGACGAACAACTGCTTGAGTTTGGCGGTTACAGCTATCCCATTCATACTGTCATAGAGTCATTATTCGATATGGGTTAAGAATTACGCATTGCACAAATTGAATTAGCTTTACTCAGATATAATAAACAGCTAAATAATTTATAAAACTAATGATATTTTTTAAATAACTGCTGTACATTTGGTTGTCGCGAGTTAATACTTTCAGATGTATAACCTTATGCCTCATTTGAAAATTTGTCTCATAGTAGACGGTTTGTCTGTCTACTACTATTTGTTACTCTAATTTAAATAAATTAAAGGTAGACAGTGTATAATGTAGATTGAGCCTTGGTTTTAAAACGGTTGCTATTGCTATATCTTTTATTTCTTAAGTTCAGGTCTTTATGGCTTTCCTTAATTTAACCATCAATATGATCTATTGTAAACCATGACCCCTTGGTATGTATTCCTAAAATCTTAAATTTATGGAGATTACTTCATATCTTCGAGTTTAAATCACCTTCCAGTTAAATTTCATAAGTGGAAAACACATTTTATTTTAAAATTAAATTGTTAGACTTTACTTTGTCCTAAACTGGGACAAAAGGAGCAAAAACTGCCATCTTGGTTTTCGCATCGAAGCTGGCATATACACATATTTCAAATGAGCGTTTTTTAGACAAATTTTATGATAAATTAATAATAAAACTTTATTGTAGGTTAATAAAATTTCCGCAGTAAAGGATAATTTTATATCGGCGAATTTAAAGGAGCAATAATATATTCCCATCGATATAAGAATCAGGAAATCATGTGGATCAGGTTCATATTATAGGAATATGTCAAATCACTAGCACTGTCAAAACATTACGAAGACAGCCACCCAATTTATTAGGCAATGATTTAAAAGCGAACGTATTCATGAAGAGATACAACTCTTGTCTAATCGATGACCGTTAAAGGATGATTAGCTGCTTGGGATCATCAATTCTAGGGTAATTTTTTAAGCACCTCGCAATCTCAAGAAAATTACTATGCAAATTGAGATCTCTAAACACTGCCACTTAACACGTTCAAAATTTCTACAGATTAATGTTGTCTAATGTGATACTAAAGTAAACTGAGCTAACATAACTTGTAAATTATGATAATTTCTCTTTTGGCAATTTAAAAATCGACTCATTGTATTTAAATTTAATATTTAATTTTGGTTGCCATTCTTTTCAAAGGTTGTTCTCGCATATTGATAAAAGCAAATAACGATTATTTATCTTAGTTTTAAATAATTACTAAATTCAATAGATTACTAATATGAAAGCCATCCGACAGGGTATATTATTTTTCACGTATCTTCATATAAAAATTTATACATTTCTTCTGCAGTAAGATGAGCGCTTATTGTTGCCGACTGATGTTATGAGAGCTGATATCGAGGTGTTTTTGAGATCATTTCATTGCTTGCTGCCTATTAAAACTGCGCGCTTTTTAGCATTTTTGTAAACTAGAAATCATTTATTTGTTGTTTGTTTTTCTTAAGGTTTAGTCCGAATGAAATCGCCAACGATAAATAAGAAATTTGAAGCATGATTTATGTTTTGTTTATTTTCTCCTAGACAAACCTTCTAATTTTGATTTAATTATATTTCTGGGTTTTACGATCTACAAGCGAATATTCCGACCAGGAGAAGGATAATCACAAGTCCTCGTTGTTATAGCGAAAAATTATTATATTTCAATTTGAACAATGTACAACATAAAGAAATTCATAATAATTCATATTAAGAGTTCAAGAGATAAGCGTTACTTCCAATGGTAATGGGAAAAAAACACAAAATAAAGCAGTAATTTTGTCAAGGGAAAAAAGTTAATGCCCAATCAAGATTATATTTTTACCTTGACATTGGATAGTTACAGACCTGAGGGAGTTGAATGAAATATTTTGTTTTGTTTCGTTTTCACAGCAGCAGGTGATTTATTTCCCGCTCTTTTCATTTCAAAATGTAATAAATTTAAGAAAAATTAATGCATTTATTCCAAATATATTTGCAATAATTGAAAGTAACTACAATTTTAATTTGTTATAATATATCAGATTGTAACAGTTCCGTCCAATTTTTGAACTATGCATTTGTGGCACGATTGCTTCAACTTAGCTTGTTAATGTTGTATGCTTATCTATGCTAATTAGTAAAATATTATTTCTTTCAGACTGTGTGATAATTATCGTTATTTATAACAATTTCTAGCCCTAGTGTACACTCCAAATAAAGAGCATATCAGGCATATTTTACCCTTTGAATTTCATAAAAGAAATACGGCGAGCTCAGCTGCAAAAACACTCAAACACACCTATGGAAATGATGTTGTGAATAAAAAGACCTGCAAAAAGTGGTTTTTACATTTCAAAAGGGTTGACTTCAGTCCGAAAGACGAACCCAGAGCAGGATACTCAAAAAACTTAATTCTGAGCAATTGCAAGTTGCCATTGATGAAATTCCTACCTGCGCTACTAGAGACCTGAGTAAAACCTTTCACGTAAACCGCCATATGACCATATATAGGGAAATGAAAAGGCTTGGCAAAGTCCCAAAGGCTGAGAAATGGGCCCTCCTGCACGATTTGTTAGAAATCAACAGGCAACAATGTGTGTGACCTGTTGCGTTTCACTGCGTTCTCGTGAACTTCAGACATCTTTTTTAGATCCAATCACAACTGGCAGCGACGAGAAGTGGATCCTTTACAACAATGTTAAGCGCAACAGACAGTGGCTAAGTCAAGACAGTGCTTCAAAGCCAATTCCACAACCGAGACAATTCGAAACTGCATCCGAATGCACACTGCATCTTTTGTGTGTATGGTGGGATTTGAAGGGAATTGTTT
>CAADRB010000006.1:935045-953062 GCA_900708905.1 Hymenolepis diminuta | reverse complement strand
ATAACATTTCTGTACCTCCCTTATAAAAATATTGTCACTAACTCTGCTTTTCAGTAACTGAGTGGAAAGGGTACAAGCTTAGTTATGGCATAAATTGGTGTCTTCTAGGCAGAACCTTCTACTATAAATATGCTGTGTCTGTTTCTTATTGAACTTAAAAAAAGTTTATAAATATCTTAACTGCTGACATTTCTCAATGACATGTTTTTAGTTGCTTTAATTGCATAGTTACGCATTGTTATATTATTGAAATGCCATGAAAAACAGACTCAAAATAATTAACGCTCTTATAGTAACCTGCTAACCTGATTCCTTGCATCAACATGCTATTCCTCTAATTGTTTAATCCAAAGCAATTCATTCAACTTATTTGAATCTATAGTGACACCATAGCTTAATTTTATTAAGTGGACAGGCTAAGTCCAAGATGGTCCTCTCCTGGATGTTTGCAGTGGAAGTTACGCAAGTGATCATAATACCAAATTTTGTCCTACAACTACTTGCTCCCCTCAACTATATGTGGAAACTTGCCTACACTGCTATAAATATTATTTTAATTAAGTTTGACTAGTTTAACAATCTAATTAACATCATTCCAACCGCACCCAAATAATTCTCTACATTGCTTTTGCAGTTAAAATTACTTTCGTGTCTATAATTACCAAATTACTATAAAATTCCCAACCATTTAAAAAGGAGCTAAAAACTCCTTTAATTCACTTCTTGTAGAATCTAGTTGCCTGCTTTGGTAATTTAGTAGATAGAAGTATAAGAAGGGAACGATCGGTACTCAACATAGACAAGGAAAGAGGTAAAATTTGAATAGCATTTCTTTCTAGACAACATGCTTTGGAGAGACTGTATAGAAATAAAGCGGCTTACATTTGTAATTTCCGTAAGAAAGATGGCTATTCGCACGGGAACAAGGAAATACTTCATCTAGGGTGGCATGAAATAATGAGTTTAATTTAAAACGCTAGAGGAAGTTGTTTGAAATTTACTTTGTATTGGAATTTCGAATTTTTAATCTTTTCTTTAAAGAAAGTTGTTCGGTTTGTTAACAGTACTGGTCAAGAGAACAAATCTCGTTAATGATGTCCAACTCCGAAAGTTTGAAGTAGCATAACATTTATTGACAAACACAGAGGTACTTCTTATATGAATGATTCTTATTTTAATTATGGTAAAAATTTTTTCTGGTTCATTATGAGCTCAGCGGTTTTGCTTTTATTTGAAACCTCCAAGAGCGTTACTAATAAAGCTGTAGAGATGGCCATAGTTTAAGGAATTGAAACCTCATTCAGAAAACATATAAATAGTGCTGAGAGTGTTATAAATATCCTAGAAAACAAGATTTTGTTGTTAAAATATTTCAGTTTCTGATTTCTCACATTGATGATCAATATCTCTGGGTGAAGGCTTCAGTTTAGTGGTGTTAATGAAAACAGAAAAAAACCTGCCAAGCTATTCTCATCCCAAGTTTTGCGAAATCCAGTACCATGAAATGACACAGAGAAGATGACAGAAAATTCATATTAGGAGAAAACTGAGAGAAGAATTCAACCTCAAAAATAATGATGGATTAGAGTAAAGCTTGCTATATAACAGTTTAAAGGCCGCTAATGAGCCTTTAGTATACGATAGTGTAGAGGTATTGAAAGGTATAGAAAGTAAGAAAGCAGCAAGTAGTTAACATTTCTTCGTTGAATACTGGCCATAGAATTTTCCAGATGAATTCGCCGAACTATTATTGCAGACCTATGTTAATCGTAGAAATTAGAGAAGATGAAAAGAATGTGGTGAGCCTTTATTGAATGACAATAATGATTGACAAAGAGAGCAAAGAGGTTGATAGAGAAAAGATTATGGAAGAGTTGAAAGTCTGAGATTAATGAGGTGGTCACAGCTATAAATAAGTTGCATTCCTATTTTAAGGATCAAAGTAGGGATGTATTGGGTTTTAGATTGTAGACGATCCTGGGTGACTAATATTGGTGCCTATTAAGGTTACTTTGATCTTATATAGGGAAACAGCTGAGTCTCAGATGACACGAAGAAAACCGAAGTACCAAGTTAACTCAAAACAGCAGCTATTTTGTTATAGGGATGATGAAGTGTTTCTCAATTAATTTATTAAAATTGAAAGTATATCCGTGTATTAATATCATATAATTCAAATTCCTGACAAGCTGTAGCCCTATACGATCAAATTCTAAAATATCAACTACCATAGTATAACTTGACGTAAATTTTCTCATAATTTCCTCAAGGTAATGTAATAATATTAGTATATAAGGTAGGCCAACTTTTAGCGAAATATCGTAAAATTTATTTCTTCGCACTTTGGTGGAACAATTTGCACCTATCAAATTTGTTATAAAGTAAACACAAGGTGGGTATTGACAGGGAAAACTATGCTTTTGACGGAAATAAATAAATAAATAAAAGTAAAAGAAATAATCAGCAGAAAACCAGATATTAATTTATAATTTTTTCTAACAACTTCTCTCTTTAAAAGGTAAAATGTACATCTCTTTAACAGGAAAACAAAAAGTAGTGATTTTCATAAGATAGACTGTTACTTCAATGCATTTATAGTAGAAGTGAAGTAAATGACTCTGAACTGAATTTGGTCAGTAAATGTAACATTAGACATTAAACACTTGAATAACGAAAGAGATGGAGTTCGCATTGACATATATTCACAGATATCCTCAGTCTAAAAATGAGCGGCACAATATTATGCATATTCAGAACGGCCTCATCAAACTCGGAACGTTACAATCACCCTTTGTTTCACTATCACGCTTTCAAAGTTGATAAATTCGGAGTATATACGCTGTCTGACTATAAAAGAATCGAACTGGTTTGTGAAATGCGAGATTGAGAAAATTTAGACGAATATAAACCAATATGCAGCGCAACCGTTGAAACTAAGCTTTAACTAAATAGGAATACTCCTCGAATTCCGGCGTCCCATAAATAAACTCCACATCGTCCAATTAAATGATGCCTGATTTAAAAAATTATCAGCAACTAAACATAAATAACATGGATAAAAAAACTTTTAATGATAAATTTTATTAAGAACATTACAAATCTTGTTATTACAAGGCAATTGACCGTAAGGTACAAAACAACAAACACTCCCATTGCACATTGAGATAATCAGGCTAACGTATTCACCAATGCACAAAGCTCACTTGGTATGTCTTTTTTCTCCAATATTACTCATGGCAAAATTAAATTTTTGTGAAGAATCAATAAGGAATAAAGAAGGAAGGAGAGTCGAGCATAGGTAGGGAAAAATGTTTTGGCATCTACGAGTTCTGCTTCATTTGGATTCTTCATTCATAAGTTTGTCCTCTTTAAATCAGTGACCATAGTTCAAAGTGTACTTTTTAAATTTTTGCACTCTAAATTTCAGAATTAACCAGGTAGTCTATGAATGTCCGCGATGTTCATAGCTTAGTGAGTAAGTTGATTTTATTAAGTGATTGGTTATACCATATAGGTACATATCTCTTCCAGAAACCAGAGCAGTCAGTTAATGCCAACAAAATACGGCTTTATCTGTTAGGCTCTAAAGAGAAATTATTTATTTCACGTCAAGACATGTGTACTTTGTCAAGGTGAAAACAAAATTAAGCAGAATTAGTAAATATCTCCTCCCTGACGAAATTGATATTTTATTTTAAGAAAAACTTAACCCTTACATTGATTATGCAAAAAAACATCTTCATAAATCCTGTGCTTATTTATGATTTTTGAACTAAAATAAATTTTCGCTTCAACAATTTATATTTTCCCTTCTTCTTGGCTGGGATATCGGCGTTGTTGTTATGTACATATACGGTAATTCTGTACAGGTTGTTTTAATCTTCCAGTGGATTTCTAATATTTCAACGTATCTTGCTGCAGCTTCAAATTTTTATCCAGCGTACAAGGAGAGACACAAAACAGGTAAAATTTAGGCCACAGTTGTTCATGATTTAACATCTCGCAGTACTTCAGACGGACATTATGAATCTCATAGACCACCTCTATGCCTGTTCGTCATTCTTTTAAATGAAAACTTAGAGGTATATTTTGCCCTTGGGCCCCTAGCCTCTGATATAGTCAGGACAGCCATCAATCCGGTTACCTTCATTATTTAATCATTTAAACTGGTCTTTTTTTGTAAAATAACAAGTTGGTAAATAAGTACATGCTTGTTGGAGACGCAGTATCCCTACCTTATTTATTTACGTTGTTTGGGTCTTGTCAACAGAAGCCGTTAATGGTGTAAAAAATTGATATCTAACGTAAAGAGTAGGAAATTAGGCTATTTAACGGGTTGGACAATTGTCCAATAATAAATTTGGTTTAATGTTAAATAAACATTTAAATAAAGTTGATCATCCCACTCCTCTGCACTGGTAGAGTTTAAAATCGGTAAATAACGACCGTTTAGATATTCATAAACATTAAATTTAAATATTTCTAAGGGCAGGTGTCTGAGAAATCATTTCTTTGACGAGGTAAAATTTTCCAATTCCTCTCATAAGGGATTTTCAGCCTCTCATACCCTTTTAACAATTAAAATTTAACCTACATGAATGATCATTTCAGACACCGAATGTACACCAATGTACTTGGAAATACAATAGAATTCCGATTTCGGCGATTCTGTTAATCGTTGAAGAATATTAAGTTCTAGTTTCATCCACAAATGCAAAAACAAAAACAAATGAACCAAAGTGGTATGACCAGTCATTTAATTAAGTCGAATAGTTAAAAAGCAAGCGTAAATATCACAGACATGACTCCGACCAGAAACCCAGGACAAAAATCATGAAACTTGAGGCTTGAAACATTCGAAAATTACGAAGTGAATTATACTGCTTAACCAAAAATGAACGGTTTAATTCTTCCTGACTTTATTATGTGCTCTTATTTGAATACAAATATTAATAATTACTACTTAGTTAAGTGATAAGTGATATAAATCCCTCTATTTTAATTAAATAACGATACTTAACGATATATTCTGACATAATCATAAACTTCAAATTAGGAGATAATGATTTTTTAATAAATCGAATTAAAACTAGAATCATTTTCAAGATAAATTTCTGAAGTAAAATATATTAAATATTTAAGGTAAATTCAAATAATGGCAAATGACGCTCTTCTAAAAAATTTTTTATTCAAATTTTTTCTCTAATGACAAAATATAGGAGAGGGAACGTTTTTGGAATATCGGAAAATTTGGTGAAAGGGGATTAGTCATTGTGAGAGATTGAGAAAGGGAGAAAAGCTTGTGATTGACGTTTTGCGTATGAAAAGGTGGATAGAAGCATTGGCTCCACCTCTTATTTTAGGAATGCTTTGAGTTTTTAACATGGCTGTTTTGGATGCTTTAAGCTTCACATGAGAATGATAGTTTTGTCGTGCCTTGTTTATCAAAGAGGATTCAAATATGCTCTCTTTCTTCTTCTTTCTACATCCCTTACACGCAATTCACCGTCTATATGATAAGACTTAAAGGACTAGTTTACCGGTGTTTAAATTAATTGATGAAATATTAAAGGGGTCTTATATGTTAAACTTTTTAACGGTATCACATTCATATGAATACAAATGTTTAACTTCAATTTAAATAAAAGAATTGACAAATAATGATTCCCTGTTCCAGTTTGACAGCAATGTATTTGGTTATTAATAAAGCTACCATAAGTTTTATAATGAGGAAAGTGAATGTATAGCTACATGATTATAATTTTAAAGAGGTGTGGAGAGATTTAGTCCATTGAATTTGAAAACTTTACTTCTTTGCTACTCAGCTAAAAAGAATATGTAGTGTTATTTTTCACCTTTTCGCCATAAGTCCTAAGAAAATTCGCTTTCATTTGATTTATTGTCAACATTAGGGATGACATTCTGGTATATGCCGTTTTAATAACCCAACTGAGAGAAATAAGAATCAAAACTCACCTTCTGGAGTTGTCAATAATAATAAAGAAATATAATGAATGTTTCCCGATCTCATTAAAAGAAGTGTCAACGACAGTTATTATTGATAAAGAGAGGGGATTTAGAAATCGATCTTACGATAAGCTCGTAGTCAATCACCTCTTGACTAGATCAATTATCTATCCACATTGTTGAATCCGAATCGATGGAAATCCTCTTAGCTACCTCTGGGCTAGGAAATATATAATTTACTATTTCGATATCTGACATCTTCTATCCATTTCGGTGGAATTTGAATTCATGCATCTTCAGGCATTTGTTTTCCCCGGAAATTCTCCTCATGCCAAAAGGATCCATTATTTCTCCGAAAGTGATGAAGAGTCGTGATCAAAGATTGTCCTCTCTGTAGACCAGGACTTCATTAATAAAGCTAACCTTTAGGTTTTCATTACAATAAACAGACGAACTTATTACAGTCACAAGTGAAATTAAATCATTATTGAGATTGCCAATCTATCTCTTCTTACCAGGAGAACGTTCTATTTAATAATCCTGCTAATATCGTACACAAATTTCCCTTTAAACTGCTACACGTTACTTTAGACTTAACTGATATTAAATATGCAAACCACTCTCTAAAAACACATTCGACTAGACTTGGAGCTTAAAAAGCCTTGTCTGGATTTTAAAGTGCACTTCGAAGTAATAAAAACCCCATGTCTGCCTTTACAGCAATCTCTAAAAATTTTTAGCTAAAAATGCTTCAAATATTTAGCAGTTGTTTATTTAAATCTAATTGAGGTACGCGACAAAGTAAGAGGTTTCCATTTAAACAAATCCTCGTGGATTAAATGATTAAAGCCAAATTATTAAACAAGATTTTAAACAGAAAATTTAAAATTGATTTTAAATTAATTGCAAAAACAGGTGTATTTGAAGTCGATTGTTAATATTTTGTGAATATTTCAAACATTATTTAATAAATATTATATCGAATCACGGATTCATACCAATTTCCGAGCCATGTATATAATAATAGCTCGGAAAGTATTTACAAACTGTGCCTGCCTCAAGACTACACATTCAGTTTGATACTCTGAAAGACACTCATTAAATGGAACTGATTAATTATCAGCTTATTGAATAGCGTGATAGATCTGTAGTGACCGCATTCACTAAATTTTTCTCAAATTAAAATTTTTATCTTGGTCACCATTAACCTCGGACCCAAGTATCTCGTCCTCACGACGGTACCTGAAGTGTTTGACCTTGCCAAATCTTCAAGATTGTTACAAAGCCTAATCCTGCAGTGACCTCAAGTTTCCCTTGGAGAACCATCGTGTGTCCTCAAGTGGTTTATCTTAAATAGCTTAATTAAACCGCTAAGTGGTCCTAGAATGAGCGTTTTTATGTCTCAGTTTCCCCCTAAGCCATTCCATCTGTTTATGCTAGTCTTTTTCACTAAACAAATGCATAGGTCCGTCTCTCGATTCTGGACTTTCCCTCTGTCTTCAGTAAGGTTCTCCAAACAACGGCCTCTCTTCTCTCCATCTGGTTGTGTTGCGAAGATCGTAAGAAAACAAGTTTGCGAAAAATAAGATACCTTATTAACTATCACACTTTCTACAGATTCACCCAAATATTTGCTGATATGTGAGCATTAAAAAGGAAACTTTATTGTTTTCCAGTAGAATGCACACTTGGGCCCTTGTCTCATTGTTTTAATGGAAGTTGTGATTTGTTAGCAAACGACTATCATGCTGCCGAATTGATCAACATTATGTCATTATATATAAACTTTCTTATTTACCTTTCGGTGTTTGTTAATATAATAATAATGCTTAGATAGTTATTTTCCACTAATTCGAATAATTTTACTTTGTCAAAATTGTAATGTTGATTTGGAATCATACTTTAACTCAAAAGTTATATATTGTAACTCATAGTGAAATAGAAAAATTTTACAACTTTCCGTTGCAACACAGCAAATGAATTTCGATAAGTTATGGTGGGAGGAGACCGCGAAATGAGCCTCAAAGAAATTACTTCATATGGTTTTCGAATTCCGTTTGTTGAATATTCACTACATGAGCAATTCCAAAATTCAAATTTCATTATAAGTTTCGTTTTCCTGATTACTGGTCGAATTTTTATCCACAATCTTATGTGCCAGTTGGCCAATTATTTAATCATGATGGTCGATCTTGACGCTTCATTTCGTATCCTTTTCATGTTTGATCTCACATGGTCTTAATGGAGCAGAGCTCAGAGAGCAAAGTTTAGCTCTCATCAAATAGTGTTACTTAGATAATGTCGAGTATATACGAGATAAGCGAAAAATGACAATCCAAAAAGTCTTCACTTGAATGCCCAAGGACGTTCCAGGATATCAGCAAACATTGAAACTCATTTTTAGTTTGAGTACGATGACTCTGACGGGCCATTAAAGAAGTATATGCTTAAATTAATTCAAGGAGCATAGAGAATTACAATGCAAAACTCAAGGACGTGAATTCTATATTACTGTTCCTAACGATTTAAGAAACTGCTGACTAGTGCCTATTTATAACCAGGTTTCAAATCCAATCTTCTGTTACGTACTTTCTATTCATGTTTTATTTATAATAAACTGAATAATGATTGAATTATGAGTTTTGGGGCATGGGTATTGCACACATATTTCAGTTTATTAATAAGGATAAAATGCAATATACTAATCGGACAAGCGGATGCATATCAACGAGGGGAAATAGTTTTAAAAAAGCTAGGGGAATTTGATCCATGGAAATCGTGGTAGTAAATTCTCTTCTTCTCGACACGAAAACATATACTGCTGCCTATTCAAACAATATTTTAGGGGGACAGGAATATGGGCCTACTTTTCAGTCACTTTGTATATTCTGGCGATTAAAAGAAACACCAATATGTTCATTTGTGGCAGTATTTACGCAAAATGTATTTAATAACATAATAAATAGACAATTCTTGCAAAATATTTATTTTTACGGAAAAATTTGTATCAAGGACAATTTTCTGATCGAAAATTTTAAACATCGACATATCTTTCTTTTCCCTTCGATTACTTATATACCAAAAAATTTATTCATTAATTAAATTATTATATAATTCAACCTTACCAAAACAATAATGCAAACAACCTTAATCTCCCATTACTCATATATAGAGTGTAAACTCTGTGAATACCCTTAAAACTTCAAAAACTTTCCAAAAATATTGATAACGAATAGAAAAGAATTAAAGCCGCCTTGACAGGAGTCTCGCTTTTAAATACGCTTCCGGTTGACAAGAAATAATTAGTGCGTGCTTTCGCGAACGAGCTTTGATATCACGATCGCTAACTTCGATAACTGCAACTTAGATCTCTTAGTGTGAAAGGAGACGAAGGACAAAATTTCGACAAGTAATTTGGAAGGATGTGAGAGTAAATTCACCACAAATGTTCAAAATTGAAACATATAATACATATGTATATCCCTGACAGCAAGGAAATTTCTTTAAACGATTCCTTACCAATGCCTCATTAAGAGTAAGGCTGGTGCTTTCAACGACAGATAGGAAGTTGTAGGGTCACCAAATTGTAGTATCATCAATTTATAGGAACTAATGAACTAGATCCGGATCGTAAAAGCTAAGACTCCAGCTAGCAGCTAACTATAGCAAACAATGATTATTAAAAAGTAGAACACAAAGATCAAAGTGTATGGAATAGACCACAATGAGAATTCAGGAGAGTAAGAGAGTTGAGAGAGAGGGGAGATGAGAGGGAAAGGTACGAACAGACAAATAACAAGCATGTGTCTGCCTGTATTTGTACGAGTAGGAACACAAAGGCAGTTTATTAAAGTCGGTTAGGGAAGGAGACGCGTGGGTGTGCGTCTAAGATTAATTTTAAATGAAATGGGACAGATACAGAAAAAATGAGAATCGATATACTCGTCTAGACATGACAGAGAGGGACTTGAGTCATAAGGGTATAAAGGCGAAAAGTGTGGCTGGAGAGTAATTTTCGTAAATGCATAGTGAGTCAGTCGGCAAGATAAATCGAGCCTTAATACAAATTTAATATGAAATAATCGAATTAAGGCTAATTTAAAGCTCCACATTTAAGAAATATTTTTGAGAATTTCATGTAATTCATAAACTCAAACAGGAATTCTAAGAAATATTAAAATCTAATTCAAATCAGTGATTAAAACTAATCAAGAGATTCTTTATCAAAATATCTGCTTTAATCACTAGAGGACAAAAATAGACTTTCTGATAGTAATCGTGGTTGGTGATAGTTTTGAAATAAATAAAATAAATTTATTAGCCACTCCTAACTGAAAAAAACATCATTTTTTTCTAAATTGTCACATGTAAGCATCGCAAGGAATGATTAGATGCTATCCTTTAAAAACGTTTTCGTGGAAAATAAATTGGAATTACTATAAAAGCAAAATTAGTGTTAATATGAATTTAAAAAATTTGGAATCAAATATAGTCGAAATTTGAGAATAAAGCTGAAACTGTAACAATAATTGAAAGATGTTTTATCAGTGTTTAATATTTATATTATAAATAACCTGAGAAATTACACAAAATAAAAATTGATATTCTCAAAAATTTTGAATTTCATAGTCGTTTTCCTCTTTGGTTAATTTCCCATACTGTTATTACTTATTTCTTGAAATGAGTGTCCCAACTAACTAGACGGTTGACAGTTTTGTCCCATGTTCCATTCCTTTTTTTAAAAGAGAATGAGATATTACTTCCTGTCTTGTTCATGCATCAAATAGTTCTTTTCACTCGAAACTGCGTTGTTCTTTCTTAAGCACTTGGTCGTAAAAGACATCGTTGTTGATAGCGGATAAAGGGATTAGGGAATCCTGCTCTTTCCTAAACTTATTGTTGTGGCTATAGCTATAGACTGTTCTTCAACCGGTTGCTTTTGAGGGGTATCGACAGAGATATTAATTAGAGATAACGCTGTATAGCTTAGTGAACGTGAGACTTTGCTCTGTTCTCTAAATCCGAACCTAACTTCTTTTTTCGGATATTTTTAGTTTATATCCAATATTGCATTTCCATTTCTGAATATAAGATTGGTCCTATTCTTTGTATATAAAATAGTATCAGTTCAAAAACCAACAATTCTTTTTTGCAACCCGAGAAATTACAATTAAGGCGGTCGCTAAATAATTTTATAAAGACTTGTTATGTATGACAGATAATGATGACTTTCCTAACTTAACTCTTGGCGATCGATATTGAACATACACTCACACAGCATTTCTATTTTTTGAAGGTACTGTTATTATCCATAGCAAAGAAGATTTATTTTATAATATTTATTTATTTATTTAAGAAACAGTCAAACAATTCAATAATAAAGGAAGGAAATTTCGGTATTAATTGGTTTTAAAGACCCGCAGATCATAAGAATCTTGCTTCATTCCAGATCTAGACCCATGACATCAACTTTTCACCTAAATAGGTATTGTTTGTTACATCAGATTCAAAGCTCCAGAACCCAAATCGCGGAATTTTAAGCGCGAGTTACTGAGTGAGAGTTCAGTCTACGATGATCAGGGCTTATTGACTAATGTTTCCTCTAATAGCAAAAGATTTGGTAAATAAGGAATAGCCAACATCGATGTCAACGCCGCATTCAAAAGATGAACATACGGGGATGCAGACAGAAAACCAGTCATTCAACATATCAACGGACAGAGATATATTGTGACGGATTCTTATCAATAGCACTGTTCCGCGATTATGAATATTTTGAATATGAATTCCAGGATCTTATCCTAGTTGCTTATACTTTTCTGTGCCATAAATTGCGTCGTATAACTCTTTCGTTACATAAGTTAATGGAAAGTGGCAATCTTTCAAACTCCCGGGTATGGATTTCACTTATAAACGTATTTTTCCTACACTAAAAGAAAACAGTATACCACACATAAATTATCTAGACATGTATTTTTAAATATTTTAACAATCAGGCTGGTTAAACTGGTACTCATCTTAATGCCCCAAATCGCATGTAAATTTACAGGAACAAGAAAAAAGAGAAGTATTCTGGGTTTTTCCCTCTTGTCGGACATCTCGCAGAGCGGAGGTAGATAAAAAGTAAAAAGTGGTTTTTGTATGATGCACTGCTTGTAATAGTTCTTGCTTATGAAGTAACACCTAGTCGGTCTATTGAAACAGACAACTTACCACACAGTTAGACAAAAATAATCCCATATTCGATCTCGATATTCTAATGCATTATATATTTTTCAGGTGATTTTATTGTGATTATCTGGTTTGAATAATAGCATCAAGGCTCTTTAAACTTGTATTATTAATTTGCATCAGCAGTGCCCTTTTGGTTTTAAATCATTTACAGCTATCTATTTATCCACATTAATTATATTCATTCTACTTGATCAAAAGAATAAATTCAATTACCTGAATATATTCTTGAATTGTTTGTTAATATTATTTTGTTCAAAACAAAGATTCATTGTCAATATCTTGCACCATTTAAAATTTTTTTTAAATTGCCTTTAACGATCTCTTTAGAATTACTCGAATATATATCCCTTAGTCAGTTTGTTTAGTGGTAGATTAAACACACCTGCTTCGGAACAGACTCTCAAGATAGATTCCAGTAGCAACAAGATTTATATCTACATTAGGAAGAAACCAAAAAGCTTATTAAATATATCACTTCAATGAGAAATAGCAGAGAGAGAAAAAAAAGAAGAAGTAACAAAATCGAAATTTAAACGAGTTACTGAATGCAGCAATTGGTTGGGGGAGATGCAAAGGGAAAGGAGCAAGCTTGAGAACCTACCAGTAGAATTTGACCGGTAGAAGATGGAGATAAGAGTTGAAGAGTTGGAACAGGGTCGCTGCGCATTGGAAATCCATTCATAGAAGTTAAGCCAAAGATTACACTACGGATAGGTATTTATAATTTTGGGGTTGAATGAGGCCATTGGAATAATTTAAAGTAAGTAGGGAATCCTATCGTGTGTTCAGAGGTAAATTCATAAAAATTTTAGAATTGAAAAAAGGAGTACTATATCAACCGATCGCCAAAGTTTCCCTAGGAGTTTGATAAACACCTCGATATATGCATGGGGATAAGATCTTGCCCAGTGATAAGGTTTCTGCTATTAATAAGTTATGAAAACTATAAGTCAGGAACTCAGAATTACGGATAGTGAGTCCTGATTCACGAAGACGTAATTCAAAATTGTTTTACTGTATGCGGCTAATTCTAGTGAAAAGAAAGTCTTCTAAGTTTCGAAAACAGTTCCTTTACAGTTTAACTGTTTCAAACCGTTTAATGTTATATTTTTTTCTTATGACTTTCTCATTTTCTCATATTTATTTACCAGAAAATAAAGCAAACTTTGGAAATTATCTATGTTCTGCTTTCTCCATTCTGTTTGTAGTATAGTGTTTCTCAAATAAAGCTTCACTTAGTACTAGTGGAAACTATTACTTTGCTAATGGTTGCCATGGTTGTGTTGCAGATTGCATTCCGAAAAAATAATAAAATTTTAATGTAATAGTGCTTTTACTAAAAACTAGATCTTTCTAAAAGCCAAGTAATAGAATTTTCTAGAATAGTGAATTCTAATACCATTTTTCTTTAATTTATTGTACTATATATGACCTGTTGCCTGTTTTTAACCCATTTTCGTATTATATATATATATATATATATTGTAAATGGGACAAGTAGATAAGTCCCTGAAGGGAAGAAGTATGAAACATAGGTAGAGTGTAGTGTTATAAATAAGAAACTTGGGTTATTTGATAAGCAATTTAAAGAATGGGCAGCAATGGAAAGTGAAAACAGAAGTAGCTTCTACGGATTGAAAAAGTGGCATAGACTACTTACATACCGGAGGCCGAGGTATATTTACTATATTTTTAAGATTCTTAATGAATAAAAGTGAGGCAGAATTTCGTATAATGATTAGTAAATCAAAGATGCAAAAAATTGTACATATTTCTCAAACTCAGCATCTCTGAATTTTTTGTTTCAGTTTTTAACCAGTAATGAGTACATCGAAATAAATGGAATATTTATTTATTATTCCCTTCCTTAACAAAACCGTCTTTACTTTCTTTTAGCCATTTTGTGTAAGCGGAGTACTGATTATAAAGAACAATTTTGAGTGCTATCTGTACAAGATGTTGTGTTCGTAAATGTAAAATCTCCAGTTTTCTTGTGCATAATTAAAGCATTTTAACTTGAGAATTCCTAGATGATATGTTAAGAACGATAAATCTAATCAGTAGCGTTTATTATTATCAATGAAATAGGTTATATAATCTACCGAGTACAAACCCTAGGTAGTTATACTTCTCCGGACTGGTAAAAAATGAATTAGAATATTTCCACATATTTTGCGGTCCAAGATTCCTCTGGAATCGGATTAGGGAATAATGAAAACCATCGTTTACGATTTTTCAAAAACTGATTTTGTATTCTGTAATCGTGATCATTGGCTGTGTTCAGTCTCCATGAACTGTTAACACGTATTTTTCTGTAATAGTGCACAAATTCTTTGAATTCCAGTTATCTCTAATGATAAAACAGCGGTACCACATATGAGAAAATAATACTTTTTTCAAAATAATTCCAATGTGTGAGATCATTTATTTTCTAATATTAATTCCTGTTTCTTTTAATCTCCTACTAATAGAACGAATTTATATACATTGCAATTGTAAATGGCGTACAATATAAGTCGATCTATCGATAAGAAAACGTGCGTCTTATTTTAATATAGTGATGTGGGTCAATCTGAATTGTGGTGTTGTTGGATTAAACTTTCAACTGATGCAATTCCTAGGGGAATCTAAGAGTCGGTTACGTTGTCCTACAGAGAAGAGCAGATCATAATAAACAGCACATATTATTATTATTATTATTACAGCTTACAAAAGATTTTACAATCCTAAGTCCTTCATCCTTTGAAATGCTTCATTTAAAAAGAGGCAGCAACTGAAATGTTTATTAATTTTATAGTTCGAAACATTTAGAAAAGATGTGAGTTCTATTTCTATAATTTTCATAATCAGTAATTCAAAAGTACACAGAGAATGAAACGATATTCGTATCAACGTTATTCCACCTTGTTTATACAGACACTGAAATTAATTCTAGCTGTCATTAAGCATTTTAATAACAAGAATAATGTAATACAACTCCGGGCCAGTGAGCAAGAAACCTGTGAGACCACAATTTGAAAAAGTAACTAAGAACACCTCCTGTGTCGAACACTGAATAAACATATCGTTCATCTATGTTATCATAAATCTATCTTGCCGGCTTAAATAAAGAGTTTTTTTAATTTAACGTCTTAAATTTTGTGATTGGGCAGTTATCTGAATTGCTTTGCAGGAACAATGAACTATATATAAAATTCGCCATCCAAATTTGATAGAGAGTAATTATCAGTCACATCATACTCGTATCTAAAGATGAAATATTACAGTCGAATAAAAATTTTAAATGCGAATGATGTTCTAAAGGCTGCGAAAACCATTTTATGGTTCAAATATCTAAACTGACAAAATGCATATAAAGATTTGCAAATAAAACGACTTTGAGATATTTTTATACAATAACTGCAATAAAAATATTAACAAAGACTATGCTTTCTTGAATAAAAAGCAAATATTTATACTTCACTTAGTGATTTTATAAAATAAACCGCTTTACTTTGTGTAAACCAGGGTCAAGTTGATTTTGTTTTACAGTTTGCTTACAGCGGCGTAAGTTGTAATCCAGCGCGACGTCCTTTTATTTGTTATAAAATCATCTGATGGCTTCTCGTTTCGGTCCACGTCCAGCTGGTTCAGATGGTTCTGATTTCCAGCATCGTGAGCGTGTTGTCGAACCATACAATCAAAGGTATTTACGTTATGGTATTCTAATATGTGTCTCTTTTAGCCCACTGTTTAAAAGGCGTCTGAGAACTACGTTTACATTACACATTACCATATGGTTGCTAGTCGCCGCCAAGGTTCTTCCCGAAGTTCTGTTTAGATTTGGTTTTGTTTCTCGCGCTTTTATAAGAAGGGTACTTTTTCTTTAACATAATCTCTCTTTGTTTAGTACGGACTTCCACCAAATGAACTTTGGGAATATGCTTGGCTCTTTGGAAGTATTTTGCCAGTGGTTTTCGGCCATTTTGCCTTCTCCAAGAATCGGGTTTATCTCATTCGGCTTTCACTCATCGGTACAATTGTTTTCGGTTTTGTTCCAGTCATTATGGGATGCTTTTTGCGAGCTTTCGAATTGATGGATTTTTATTACACCAGAAATTCTCGGCATGACTTCTTCAATTTCCCATTCGTAGTAATTCTTTATATCTTTTTTTCTATCGCTTTTCAAATTCACTGTTTTGAGCTGTATTTCAGCTACAAGCTCATGACTATGTGGTCGCGTCTTTCTAAAAAAAACGCATGAGTGTATTTCTGCCACTATTTTTGCCAATGGCCTGTTTTTTTCAACTTTTAGCACGTATTTAACTATCTCTCTCTGATGTTCTTAAATAAGCAACCCTATCGGTGTTTGATGTACTATTTATTTATGCATTTGTGAATACTTATCAATAGTTAGCAATCACCTACTGTCTTACACCTTTTAGGGATCTATGTAGTACAATGAATAATATATTGTCAGTTTAGATTATTTTCCTTTTTGCTGTTTTGATCCAGGAATTCACAGCTCAAATCCCATTTTCAATAGCTGGTATAAATGCATTCATGTTCTACGCATTGTTTAATTTAAATTTCTTACCTCTCATTTAACTTCGCACATTATTGTTCTTTATTCTCTTTTGGCTTTGTAGTATACGGTTTCTTTTTGGTTCTGTTGTAATGTTTTTTTGACGCTTGCTTTTCAGTTTATTCGCTTAGAAAAAACTTACTATTTTGAGAAGATTATTCATGAATCTGAATAATTATTAGAAAACGAAAGTTTTTAACACTCACTCAGAGGCGTTGTTTAATCTTAACTGTCAGTAAAACTTTCCAAGCCCATCAGAGGTATTCACAGCACTTGACTTGGGTAGAGGGATGGTATCCTGGAGCCGCTCGTACAAGAACATTTTACCACCACTTTTTTTTTAACTAGAATTAACTTTGGGCATTGATCTCGTAAATTCCAGCTTGGCGGACGTACATATTTCGTTTGCATTTTCTCTAAATGTAAATAAATTTTTCATAATTTCGGAGCTTGCAATGTCATCCTATTATCTCCTACCCTATATTGGATGTTCATTTTTCAGTTATTTTTCACATCCATTTCTCTTTGGTTTGAGCGATAGTCTTAATGTTTTCTACATGGAATTTTGGTCGTTTATAAGCCGAAAAATCCGTGGACTTCAAATTTCTAATTTCTTGGTGTTATCACTACAAGCGATCTGTCACCGTCTGTTTCTTCCTCTTGTGCTTGTAGGAAGATATAAACATGCTTTGCTAACGGAATTCTTACAAATCTAAACAGTAGACAACATTCCTCCCCAAATCGGAACTTCCAAGGGTTGTGTGTCAGCAAAAGTGTGGGGAAAAACAATGCGTGTCCACTCATGGTGAACCAAAACTAGCCAAGTTATGACAGCAGTGAAATTTACTATTTGATGAGCAACTGATAAAAGTAATTATATAGTAACGACGAGATAATTCAGTGTATGGTCCGACAGTACTTTCAATAATTATTATGAAGTACAACCATGTGGATTTTCTGTACACTTCTGCCAAGTTAGAGATCACAAAATCAATACTACTGGGTGCGCGTCTATTGACGCGGATGACCAATCGCACTGGTTAGTTCCGGTCAACAGGAGAGGTGGTACCATGCAAATCTCCTTTCAGAACGGCCTCAGGATAACTATCAAGAGCTTGAGGGGTTTATCCTTCCTGCTAATCATTCAACTTCGTGTTGGATGCTGTAGATATCCATAGGCTAAAATTGGATTAACTTTACCGTCAGTTGTGTTGGCACCACTACAGAGTTAGGGCAATAGTCTTAGGCCGTA
>CAADRB010000006.1:811654-929705 GCA_900708905.1 Hymenolepis diminuta | reverse complement strand
AATCCAATTAAATTAAACTATTAACGTATCAATAACAGGCGATATCCCATTTCGACCATTTTTCAATTAATTTGGTCTTAGAAGTGAGTAACAGAATAACAGATTGTCTTAAAGGCGTGCTGAATATTGTCCTTGTAAATCTGTTTTATTTTTTTAATTATCAAGAGTAGTAACCACGAGTAGATAAAATGTACATATCATTTCAATATATATTAGTAGGAGTAAGCAGTGCATCGGTGCTCAAGAAAATAAAGGGAAAAGTCAAAGTAAACCAAAAGAGCGAAAAAAAATTAAATAGCAATTAAGGTAGAGAGAAAAAGATTAGTGGTGGCGCTGATTCATGATTCAAGTAGTAAGTCTATTTATTTTCTAAATGCAGTGATGGAGGGTAAGGAGGAGGGGGGTGGTAGCTTGGTTAGGCAGTAGGTAGAGCCCAGCAGACACAGCTCTTATCGGCGCTGGTTGTGACAAAGGAGAGCTGTTCCGGGTGCCAGCGCGCCTGAATCACCTTGTCTTTGTGTTGGGCCACTTGTACACAGGCAAGAGGTTGTGAAAGGTCACCTGCAGGAAAAGAGAAAATATATCCGTTTCCTATCAGGTGAATGTGAAACTACCTAGAGGTAAAGCTAAACAAATTCCATCATTCTAAATGTTGTTAAGAGTATGAAATTGATGTTTATTTGGTCAATCAACGCACTTCCTAGATGTTATAGAATTACTATATTCTAAATGCTGGGAATAATAATAATAATAATGAAAACTGGCCAAAACACCTTACTTATCTTAAACGTTCCTCCTTAGACATTTCTAATCTAACCAATAAAGAATAGCATCTTTCTGGCTTTCAAGTAGCAGGCATTGATCATTACTACCATCGGTTGCTAATGGATACCAAAACGAATGCTCATTAAACGGATAGCGGTTAATAGCTTGTCGTCCTCTGTAATGGTCTGGCCTTATGTATTAATTACTATATTTGACTAAATTAATACTTCATGTGAACGATTGTCAACGGCTGATGTTATTCAGATGCATATTTAATTCTCCTCGTCCCACTCAAAACCACTGTAAAATATGTGTCAGCCCCACTTTTAGCTAGGTTTCATAATACGGATTGGCTTAGTCCAGAACAAATCACTATTGACTGTCACAGTAAATTCATCGATTTATGCGACGGTAGCCAAAGTGCGCGTCTTGTAAATCAGAAGTCTAAATCATGGCCATCGGTGCATGTTCAGTGGTATGAACGGCGAGCCGCACCCGACAAGTTCTGGTCATCAAGAAGGGTGGCGGAAAGCAATTTTCTCATCAGAGCGGCTACAGAATGCTCTTCTTCTGCTCAAGTGTTGCTAATACTACCTTAAAGGAGTCTGGGCAGTTCATTGGCTTCTTTCGGAACGTTTTGCTCTCTTGACTCAGGCATAATAAATATTGTCGCAATTTGATGATGTAACTATTGTGCCGTATCTAGTTCAGTGCACCATTTTAATCCTAACTTCTAATGAAATCTCCATGAAATGCGACTCAATGAGAATTTTATTTCAGTTTTAAATCACTCTTCAAGAATATTTTCATTGCAATTTTGCTTGACCTGAATTCTCATAAAATTTCATCATTAAAAATTCACTAATTGACCTTGGCAAACTTATTCACATCGATTATATTTATCTTCCCTTTAAAATCGACTTATCCTCTTTCCACCTGGGTTGGCCGGACTACGTAATGACGTCATGCCCCGATGTATAGGCGATCAGAATATGATTGGCTTTCCAAAATTCTCAAAAGTACGTAAGCCAAAGCGCTCTGGCTGGTAAAGCACAAGAACACGCGGCTGGTTGCAGCGCGGCCAAACGAGCAGTTCATCTTTCACAACTCTCCGAATCCTCATGTATTTACTGGCTCACATCTCTAGCTACTCTACTGCCTGACTGTACGACAGTGATTGTTGCCATATATCAATAAAGTCATAACTACAAATATATCGACCTTGCTTCTCTTAAAGCTCATATTGCATACTACCATTCTTACTGCAATAAGTGACTCTGGTAATAATAACTCCTACATTTTCTCCAACGGGCATTTCTTAGCATTCCCGTATTCCCACCTTAATAAAAATGTTGAAGAATGTATTTTCAACATTCTTCTTCTAAGTACAATCAGACCACATATATTTACACATGTAACCTCGTCATTCTTTTCTTCCTATCTTCCACTATCGTTGCTGTTCTTTGATGTACTGTTTCTCTAATCAACCCTCTGGTTTCCATATTTGGAAAATGAGGATGACTACTAATATCCATTAGGAAAAGCATTAATGCTGCAAGAGGATTTATCATGACACCATAGTCGCGTCTTCCTACAATTATGGGACCCCAGCTCCTACTAGTTAAAAAATTAAGGGAACGCATACGAACCATGGAGATCAGTGACGACGACGTGCTTGTCGTAGCTGGCGGAGAGGAGGTAGTAGTCTGAGGGCGCGAATCGAACGGAGCGGATCTCATTCGAGTGCGGTCGATAGGCAGAGATGTACCTCGCACCTCGAATATCGAACAGGGAAACCGTGGCATCTTCATGTCCACTCGCAAGCACATTTCCACTCGCTTCCATGCTCACTGATGCAAAAGCACTTCCTAGAAAGGCGGCCAAATGGAGAAACGAATTGAGTGAACAGAATTAATGTATCACATTTTCTAATTAAACTAAAAAACCTGATAGGTTGAAGCGAAAAAAAGAAAGTTATATCATCGTATGGTCAATCAGAACACAATATATCGATTTCTTCTTCAAAAACTTCGAGGAATAAGAGTTACCTTAAAACATATTAAAAGACCTATTGGAAATAGTGCCCTATAATTATGCCAAAGTTCTTTAACCGTTGAATGAGGCCAATTTGTAATCAGTCTTCCTCTCGATTGTAGCTGTTTGATTTTTAGTTGCAATACTACGTCTAAATAAGGTCTGAAAAGTGGGTGTCTATATATATCCACAAACAGAACTAGGGATTAACAGATAAGTATTGAAAATGTTATGCAACACTATCCAGGTATTGAAGGGTTTATGAGTAGAATGCCAACAGTTAAACACAGTCCTTTCGGAAATAGTAGAATAAACTACATCTGAAGAAGGCAGTAAAGTGGAGTGAAGTAAAAAAATGGGTTCTGTGTGATCCATGATTTTGTATTGACAAATACTTATAACCAACGGTGTGCATACGAGTAGATTCACTACCTATTGCCCTTTAACCCTAAACAATTCTTATTTTGGAACAAGATAGAAAGTAAGGTAAGATTCCGAAGAAAACAATCTTATAAGATTAAAGAAAGCGACGTCAGAGAGAAAGAGAAATCGTAAGCTTAAAAGTACGTAAGTTATCTTGAGTGAATTATATGTTGTGTTTAACATGCCTTCACAATTTGTATGCGCCTGTAGGAAGATACAAATGAAAAAGGTTGGCTTGATCAACTATTAAATTAAATCAACTGCTTAACAAGCTATGAATATTGCAAAAATGAATTCATCTATAAAACAAGGATTCAAATCATGAAAACTGCACTTAAAAAATTGGAATTTTAAATTTGCATTCCTTATGGGAAATTGGAGAACTCAACGCTTCCGGAGCTCAAATAAAATAAAACTTGATACCCTGGTTCCACTATTTACTCCTACTCCATCTCCTCCCGTTTCATTTCTTACTGGACTACTTATGTGTTCAGATGCTATTCCATGATAAAATCTTTATAAGATAATAATAATAATGCCAGCCAATCTGCACTGACTGGTGTAAAAAGTGATGTCATATTACAGCGTAGCAAACGAGTTAGAAGTAGGCTCGCAGCCTTACTGGATCAAGTTGAAGTACACGCCTGCACGTAGAGAGGACTAATGGAGATGCCGAACTGGGAGCTCAGTGTGGCGATTGGCTAGGTCAGGCTACATAGTCATCGGTCGCTATTGCCCTTGGTGGAGTTGAGTGGACGTGGGACAAGTGGTCACCTCCTCTTACTACCTGTGATCTTTGCGTCTTGGTCATTATTCTCCTCTTGCATACACCTTGCAGACTTGATGCTCTTTCATATTTACTTGCCTCATCTATATGATGCGCCTTAATAAAGATCTATTTAGACCACCCTTCCTACAATATACCAGAATTATTAGAACACATGGAAGATAATCGCTGAAGCCAGAGCGAAAACTGTAAATTACATTCAACTATATATTCTAAATGTGGATATATTATGGTCCAAATTAGTTATATTTGCTATTTATTATAAGCTTAATTCTCACTATTCTAGAAATATATAATAAGAATTCTCTGAAAAGTCGTCAGGATTCGTGCTTTTTTTATAATTAATAACACTGAAGACTAGCAGATCAAACAAGGTCTTATACAATATGAAGATGGGGTTCTTAACTCAAATAAAGCTAAATAGAAAAATTAGAATTATTTTTAACAACTCTGATATTTCAAATCCATTAGTGTTTTACACTATTAGTGGAGGTGCATTTTAAAAAGACGACACCGTCCATTTGGCGAGAAAATTTGTGTTTACAGAAGATGTTTACACGCTACGTCCAATGAGTGAAAATTCACATTGTATGATCTAAATATGAAGGCAGTTAGTCAGTATTTTATGAACTCCTCCGTAGTTTGGTGGAGTCCTAGACCTGTAGATTTTCGTTAAGATTAACAACAAGCTGTGATTATAAATAGGTTCTTTTTTCATTTATGGAAAGAGTTCGATACCTCCAGGATTCAAAGCAACAGCTTAAGAAGTACCAGTTAAGAACAGAAAAAACCGTGCGTTTCCCAGCTTTACATATTTAATTTTCACAAGATAGGAAGGAGCTTTATACTAAGAGAGCATAGAAGAAAGGCGTCAGCCTTTTAACTAGGAAGTTAAAATATGTGTGGGTAACTGAATAAAGCACATTTTGAAAGAGTTCGATAACGCGAAAAATCAGTAAAAAGCTTGTAGACCAATCAATGAGTGGAGCTTGGTCAAGATTAGCCATTTGCGCGGTATATTTAATAACAGAAAACACACTAGGGGAGTATATGAATATGCCATCTGATATATTCAAAGATAATGGATGGGAGACATCTTCCGTCCAACAGAGTAATGAAAGAGCTTTTGAGTGGCACTTACCCTGGGTCCCAGAGTACGATGGTATAATAAGCACAGGGGCCGGAGCCCTGATATCCCACAACCGCGCTGTAGCATCTGCCGACGCAGAGACAAACAACGATCCGGGTGCCCAGACAGCCAGAGCGAAGACAGTGCCCGAGTGCCCAGACAGCGCACGAACAGTCGCTGCAGAGGAGGATTTGAGGCGCAGACAACTGGATCCACTACCAACAGTAGCGACTGAGGCCAACATCCCGGCACGTTCGACGTCAATCACGTAGATTCGACAGTCACCTGCTCCCGCAGTAAGAAGGTAACCTGGAGAGCTGGAGAGAAGAGATGGAGAGAGAGAATTATGGCCGTTGGTTGGTGAACCTGCTGAGTCTTTGGGATAGATGTTCATCTAAAATGAAATAAATAGAATAGTTAACTATACTCCCTTGAAAAGTCACTATGCGTTATAATGATCATCCACTCGAATTACAGCATTTAAGAATGACAGTAGACACTGAAATGCAGATTACCATTCAGTTCTAAAATGAGAACATTAGATATTATCCCATGTGAGTTTTCGTTCAGATAAGCTGTTGAATATTCTAAAGTAGTGACCAAGAAGGTCTTATATGATAAATGCTTAAAAGATATCAAAGTGACGAAACGTGTTCAATACCCTAAAAGTTGATCTGCTCTCCTAATGGATTTAACCTCACCGACTGAGGTCCGAGCATATTAGAATTTCTACCTTAAATGTATATCAAAAAGGAAGAGAAATCGAGCGAAAAATTAATGAAACGAACACGTATAAAGAGGGTAAGATAACAAGGAAGGAAAAAATGAAATATTAAGATTATGGCTACTATAGAGACACCTAGTTTACTCTACATCACAAAAATCTGCGAGAAAATAGAAAGGGGGAAAAGTGATTTTCTGCTTTGCACGCCAACTGACTCATACTACTGGTCTGTCAAATGACCGTCAGCGAACAAAGAAGGGTGAAATGCTTCCCCATTGTGCCTGCTCCTCGCAATCTGGAATGTTCCTCTCAGTATGCATTCCACTTTCTACCCAATTTCTTCTTCCTTCCCCTCTTTCATTCCTCGTCCAATGCGCATTTCTCCAACACAACTCTTGGTCTTCTTACTTGTTTCCTGCTAACCTTAAGAAAACCATAAATTCTAAAAAGGGATACCTAGACTAATTTTATCAGGCTTCCAATTTAGCTTTGCTATAGGATTAATGCCACTTAAAGACACTTAAGGCCTTATTAAGGATCTTAGTGTGAATGAGAAATGTGAAAAAAAATATGAAAAAGAAAATAAATGATTTATGAGAGATCAAGTTACGACTTGATTCCTCTCCGCCAGGATACTAGGAAAATTTCTAGCATAATGAAACTTAGCATAATAAATCTGTTTCACTGCCTTTTTCAAAACTATGGCTTAGATAGAAATGAATGTGGACGAAAAAAGAACCTCTATTTTTGGAGGTAAAAAAATAGGTCTAACGGTTTAACTATCATCTTTATGTACCCTAAAAGATGATAATAATAATACATCGATTGCCTTTTATGGCAATGAATGATTGAATAAAAGTTAATCAATAAATGCCACTCACCATAAAAGCAACATCTCGAACAGTTCCGTCATGATGAGTGAGCTGAATGTAACTATCTTCCACGCTGTCCGCAGGAAGACCGGACTCAGGATCAACTCGAAGGAGATGCACTGCAGTATCATTGGAACCTGTTGCGATCACGTGTCCGTCACCACTCCACGCCGCACAGTAGATACTTCCGCGGTGGTATTTGTGCCGCTGGAGAATTATCGCAGGGTTTGAAGCTTCGTGGTCCGACCTGAAGAAGAAAAAAGAACGGTACTATAAATAGCTATATTAGCATAAATACTTACGTCAGGCAAAAAGTTCTTTTCAAACAACGCATCTTAGGTAGAGGATGACTTTCTCTGATTCAAACACTTTCTTGTTGGTGATGCTTAACTAGTATTTCTGATTTCAGCAGTTTTATAAGTTAGCGTTCATGCATAACTGATATCTAGTAGCATATAGCACTAGGCGAAGGAAATAATTTACGCACCCCATTTACAACTGTGCAGCTTTTAAGACTGTCAGCATCTTACACTCTAGTGAATGTCTTAAGTCTTAGTAATCATGAAAGCATGATACTAAGTTCAAAAAATCTCTCAAGATCCGTATATTCGTACTTAACTGTCTCATTTTCGCTGAACAAACTTAAGCGTCCACTGGAGTAAGCACGAGGAGGGTCAGAAAGTAAAAATAGAAAATAAATCGAGAACAATGCACACAGGCACAGCTAAATAAGTTTTATAACTGCTCAGTTGCCTTTCATAAAGCTACATACTATCCAGATCTCAGGAAGTAGAAGGGAGAAGATCAATAAATCAGGGCAATGATTAATTTTCTGGATTTCTTTTGAGTGCACTGAAAATATTCGATTGAGTATCCTAACAAAGAATGGATCTCCTCTATTGGCTAAACTGAACACTGTGGAAGAATAGGTAAGAAAACAGTCAACATCACTCTCAAGATGAAAACTTTCTTTCGGTGGTATTAAAAACTATTACGACAGGAATATTTAACAAAGCGAAGGATAAATCAACAACGAAAAAATAGATTTAAAAAAAGAAACCGGATAACGCTAATAATTAATTAGAAAAATTTGATGAAATGTATTTTGATAAGTGGATGATTTTATTTGACCATTTCGTATTAGCCCGTTAGAGAACGTTTTAATGACTGTATTTATGAAGGTTGTCTTTAAACAGTAGTTTAAGTGTTTGTCTAGATGTTTGCATATCAACTATTTTGGTTCTATGATAGTAAAACTAAGAGGTCAAACTAGTCTTGAGAGCTAGGAAATCCATGGATAGGAGTAAAAAGTCATCCACTACTAGATGATAGATTTGGTTTGACTTATAACACGAATATAAATTTTGAAAATTGACCGGTTATTCTAAAGGCATGTTTGATTTCAAACTCAAAGTGAACTAATCCAAGTATGTTTCAGGAAATGAAAAAAACAAGGTGCTTATAGTTAGACTTCAAATAAAATTTTTCGTTTCAAATATTCCTTGTCAACTAATTATGAAATAAAAGGAAAATCATCGATGACGGATCGTTATATAAACGAAAGGAAAGGATGAAAAAAGAAAATCGGGGAGTCCTTTTAATCGTTCAGCATTAACAAAAGAAAACAGTGCTAAAACAAAGCTTGGTCAGTCAATGAAATAATGCCTTAAGATAGGGCTAATAAGAAGCAGAGAAGTTTTATGACGTTTTAAGCCCCCTTTTTACGAAATTTAATTTCCTCCACTACTGTCATGGATGAAATATAGAGTACTAAGAATTTAAAAATTATGATACCTAATGCTGAAACAGGCTGTTTGGTGACTGTATTATTGGCACAAAATTCCCATAAAATACCATGAACTTCATATGCACAAAAACATTCATTGAATATATTCATTAATAATTACCACACAAATTTAGTTTCCGAACAAATATTTCGAAACAAACAGACCGAACTTATTTTAAAAAACTCATAATTTTATATAAAAGTAAATATAATATGAAAACAAATTTAATGAGATATAATATCAGTTATTTAAAAGTAACTACCTTTTTCTCTGTTCTGGGAAGTGCAAATCAGTAATCACTTCGGTGAAGACCATAAATCTATTCCATCAGAGACTTCAATACCCCTTTCTTTTATCCAAAATAACTTGTCAAGTACACTTTTCTTCAATCAGTACAAACCTATACCACAATCTATGATAAATGAGTTTTTAACAAGCAAGAAACCGAAAGGTTAGATTCACCAAATTATACAGAACGTTTCGATAATGGAAGGCAGAAAAAAACAGGAGTTTCCCAATTAAATAAGTCTCCTCTTAAACTTTCAGCAAGATATTTTTAAGAGTCATTATTTATTTCCAAGTTCATTAAATAATGATGCCTATCGGAACTCAGATTCGGTGGACAGAAGTCGCTTGGGTGGAAAGCCTACGATCCATCTGTTGATTACCACATCTATTATGAATATAACATTTAGTCCATTTAAAGAAAGGGTCGTATAGGGGGAAGAAAGTCAAATGAGAAATTTTGTGGAGGAAAAAATACACCCAAAATGATCATGTTTAAAATACTGAATAGTAGTGCCACCGTCATATTTAGAGTTTACAGAGCCATCAGTCCGTATGTGTTAGCAAGGTTTTGTCTCACCAATAATCATTCCCATTACTAGATATGCTCTGGTGAGTTTCGGTCTCAGAAATGTCATGTTACCGCTACGTCATCAGAGTTTATGAATATCAAAAAATGAACTAGACAGTATTTACTGCAGATCGCTGATATCTGGAAAACGACATATGCGGAGGGTTTTCGAATTAGATCCAACGACGTAGTAGGAACCGAGAGGATGGAAGGCAACTGAGCGGATGGGTTGAATTTCCTCCAGAATTGTGACGGGGATGTATTGCGGCGGAGATCTATCATCCTTATCTCCCAAATCGCCTTGGCAACGGAAGTCTGAGGTTGAGCCGTCTGTTGGTACATCCGAGAGGTCACGATTGACAGGATTTAATTTAGATTGCTAAAATGGAATGTGTCAAGAAAATGAAAGGCATAAAACTTACTATTTCTTGACAAAATTTTTATTTCTATTGAACTTTTTCTTCTATTTTTCATTGAAATAACGTTAAACCCTCATGTTTTTTATATAAACCGACCAAGTTACCTTGTGAGCTCCGCAAATTCAAACTAAAGTTACTGGACATTGCTAATTAAACGGCAAAATTTTTATCTGTTTTCTCTTCTTCCTCTATTGCTATTTTGCGAATATTTGAGATTGCTACCCTCGAGTTACGACAGAATGCTTAAAATGAATGACTAATCATGAATTCAAGTAAACACTCAAATACAATTAGAGGTTTGGGAATCGTAATTTCCCTCACTCCTACTGAATGGCAGTTTAATCAATCTCACCTTAAGTAACGATCGATTTTCATCTTTGAATAGGAAGGATAAATCACTTTTCGAGTTTTTTGGTTAGCCAACCGTTTGGAGACTGAGAAACAACTTAATTGGCTTGGAGAGTCAAAAAGTATAAAATATGGTTTTCATCGAGATTAAGAACAGATACTTAGAATAAACTTTTCAAATTTTACTAACGCAAGGGTACACTTCCATGATATTCTTCACGTAAGAGTAGATCGGTAAATCAGTACTAAAATGGACAATAGGAAATTCTGTTTGAGAGATTTTCACAGCCAGATAACATGAGTTCAAATCCGTATCAGTGGACATTCAGTAAGGTGAAAGATCACTTGTGATTTATTCTCCTGACATTTAAAAAGTTTACTAGGCATAATAACGATTAAAAATAAACAAATAAGCATTTAGACTCCATGTAATAACTACCTAAACCAAAAGGAACAAAGCTAAAGATTTCTGATAATTTTTTGTCCCGCATTCACTTGCTTCAGCCACAAAACCCTAGTGTGAAAGTTTGTGAGGAGCAATAACGCTTTCAAAAAACAAAAACATTTCATTTGAGGTTAATCAATTCCAAAGATTATTACTAAGTCACCCGTAATCTTTATCAAGATGTGGACGAACATTGATTCCGGCAGCTTGACGGTTATTTGGGACTAATGCTGTTATCAATCTGGCGGTGCTTTAATGTCCCAACATCAATAACATAAAGACAACTTGTATTAAGACATAATGCCTTGGGTTAGTTGCATTCTGTCTTAACTTGCTCTCTCTGAGTCAGAGTGAACTGTAACCCATCGGTATCTAGTAGGGGGATATATCATAGCAACAGAACTAGATCTGCAAGCAGTAAAACAACATCGAAGAGTCATACTTTGCAAAAGTTGGCAACTGAGAGGTTAAAAAATTAATATACATAATTATGCGATATTCAAGGACTCCTAGACTATGGTTAATGATAAGCTGTCTTCCAAGAAGCAGTGTACCTTTAAGTTTGGGCGACAGAACATAAACTAAGCAGTTCTGCAAAATCAGATGGTAAATAGACTCCTAATCAGTCTGTTACTAATCAAACACACCATCATGGAAGGAAATTTTCCTAGCATGATGTCTCTAGTCATTCCAAGATTGGCACTGATGTACATTATCGAATATGAGAACACGGACGAAGATAATATACATTTGAATTGACCGCATCATAAGTTTGATGTAAACTGAATCCTTAAATAAATGAAGTCACAAATCTCTTGGGATAAAGGAGGATTAGACTGTGAGAAAAAGGTTGTGTACGGCCAGTTCAACGTAGACAAGTATTCAACCAATGAGGAATATTATGTTTTCCTTATGCGGTGCGTATCAATAAGTCAGCCCATTCGATTTGGACTCCAAGTGCAAAACAGAAACATTGGTGTTTTTTATTTCTATCTTTTCTAATCATTTTCATATCTCGGGATTATTGTACAGTAGGGTGAACTTGAAAAGCTGTCCTTTTCTTATTAGTCTCAATAAGTACTCCAGTACTCCAGCTGTCAACATGCAAATTACAACTAACTAATCCACCGAGTAAAGCCGTGTTGAAAAAATTAAACGTCATTTCATTTTCCCAGCGTTTAATGCCGTTAAATAAAATTTTATTACTGTTTTGTTTTTTTTTACACTTACTCTAGTATCGAGGAGTTAATTAGAGAGAATATGCAAAAACGATTTTCTTGGGAGGAAAACACAGGAAACTATATCAAACAATTATCGGTCACACAAATGCAATATGCTCCATAAATGACTTACTATCATCCATAAATCAGTTAGAAAACAATAACAATTCAAAAAATCAAACAGGCATGATTTTGGGTACACATTTTTCATTAAAATAGTAGGATTGATCAGTTATATAATACAGCTAATATCATAACTATTATCTTTAATCTTTGGAGACATCTCATTCAACTTAACTCCAATCGAACTCAACATTCTTAACAATGAACTTAGGACGAGATTATAACCGGTCGATTTTACAAGATGTATTAAAGAAACATTATTATTCAAAACAGACAAAATTATTTTCTACTCATTTTTTCCCTGTCAAATTCTAAATTTCCTCTTTTAAGCATCTGAAAATTGAACTTCTTAATTACGAAAGCTATTTATCAATCACACATAAAATAAATGAATATATGCTCTAAAGTACAGGCTTTATGAATTCATTACAACACAGAAAATTTTTCTGAACTAAGCAAATTACTTTAATACGTTTCAGCGTCGCAGATCATTCATTCTCAGTCTCGAGAATTTGCGCTCATATTTTATTCCCATGTTTTCCTTCTTGGCTTTCTACTACGTTAGGAAAAATTTTTAAACTTCTAATTTTAGTATTTTAATTTCAAATTTCTGGCAAAAAAATCAATTTTCTTCCCAGTGATCCCAATTTCGAACTTTCTTATACCAAATTTAATTAGCTTTCAAGAGCTACCCACGAAAGACGCAGAATTTAAAACGCCGAATTTTACACCGGTTAAAAGGGTTTTGGGAAAAAATAAAATACGCACCGATTGTTCCATAGCAGCTGAAGCTAGAACATCATTTTGACGCTTTTGGAACTCGTGGAAGAGACCATAGTTCGCATTCGTATCTACAAAACAAAAACAGAGTGTAAAACAAGACAGTTACCATTATTTAAATAACTCAGACATACAAGCTTACATCCCTGCAGATCTCCTATATGATATGAATGTCAACTGTAATTATTTTAATGAATGGTCATAATGTCCTTAGTATAATGATCTTCGAACACAGAGAAAAATTTAGAAGTTTGGGCATATTTGGAAGTCTCTAAACTCACATTGTCACAAATTTGTTAACCAACAATAATCAGTATCATAGGTAATTCTAACCAATGGATGTATATCAACTGATTTGAAACCCATATGCGTTCAAGTTATCAATTTGTCTCTGGAATATAATAAAACATAAAGCATTTTAGACTAGACTAGTAATAGTAGAGATCATAAACAAACAAATATGGATATGAATTGATTAACTCACCAGTTCCCGATACTTCCGGATCAGTAAGTGTCGACGCATTCATACTATTGCCCCGTTCACTCGTCCCAGTCCGAACACTACTACTCTCAGGTATTGACCGAAGCATAGCATCTCCACCAGCGGGTGTAGCCAGTGTTGTAACAGACGAGCTCGGAGCTACCGAGCCCCGAGTGGCAAAAAGACGATCAATGGACTGCTGCATAACCCCAGTAGCCGTTCGCGGTCGTGTTAATCCCCTGTCCGCACCGGGGAGGCGATAGCTGCTTCCTCCCATCCCACCACTGCCTATTGACTGACTCATCATATGGCTCTTGCAAGCAAAGTTGTAAGTAGAATATAAGAATTAGGGCAATGTAGTAAAAGGAGTTAGCATGTACGGGACTAATTATACTGGTTAATAATAGTCAACAGGATTATGTCTGAATGCGAGTTTTTAATCAGAAATGATCTTCAATATGTGGAAACCAACTGATAGAAAACACCATCACTTCGTGTGTCTGGATATTTTGATATGATAGAGTGAACTAGTGAACTCTGTTCTACTTACAACATCACAAACAGTAACTATAACGTTTTAGGAATTACTTATAAACTCCAGAGAGAACGCGGTTTCGCTCTATCACATCTAACTATATCTCATCTAACTATATCTTGTTAATAAAAGCTCAACGAGGACTTACCATATGGGCAGACATAATAGCTTAGATACTACAGTATCAACTCGTTTTTTTACTTGCGATAAAGTGACATATGCACTAGAGTAGCATGGCCAACCGTCAAATTTAACCAAATTGTCGATAAGCTCTGAAAACCACCGAAGGGTCCAAGTCCTGAAACTTGAACTTCAGAATATTAGGGAATGAAGTAGAGTCAGAAGCGGATGGATCCGGAATTCAAGTGTAGTAAGACAATTTTGATACCCTGAATTAAATCTCTACTTATATTTGACATACCCGACCTTTACCTGTTATTGAACTACTTTTCTGTTTCGCCTGTTAAGATATCTTCTCATTATTATAAATGGTAGTTTGATTATTTGAAGTGGTGATGATAGCTGTTATGCCAGGATACATAATTTAAGCAAACTATTATTTATCCGTATAATAGTAGAAACTGACTTACTTTATGATTTGGCAAATGGCCAAAATACACTTATGCCTAAATGGCAACTGGCCAATAAACACGATCGTGACAGTTGGATAGGAAAATTAAGTAATAAAAGGAAAAAAACTGAATCTGAAAAATAAAAGAACCGATTTCAAAACACATATGACGATAAATGATACGAAAATTATACAAATGCTCTGAATATATTCTTTGTTAGGTATATTATTAATTAGGAGTCGTAGGGTTGATTTGGCTTGTGGCCAAGATGCATAGAAGCCTATAGGAAAACTTACCAAAAAGTTAATGACATTTGGATTTCCGATCTTTTATGTGAAGGGAGTAATTAAAAAACGACGAATAATAAACCCAATTTCGAAACAAACGAGATAATAAAGAAATATTTAGAAGAGGATAGATTAATAGAAAGCTCTGGAGAAAAATCTAGACTGGATCAGGCTAATAACCAGTTAATAGCAGATAGTGACGTCTAAATGTCTCGAAATGTTACTTGTGAGGTGTTATTTATTAAGACTCGCATAAATGATCTCCGATTCAGTAGACTACCAGGATTCGTACATATCTGCATGATTGACTAATCAATAAGCCGGATACTAACATATAGGCATCTAACCTAATGTACAAATAAAATATTTACTGCTTACTATGATAGGTCATTTTACTATGACTCCTTCCCTTTTTCTTTCGATAACAAATTGAATATAGAGCAATGGCGGAAAGCATGAAAAGGAAAGTCGAAATAAAAGTAACAGCACGGCGTTGTGAGAAACTTCTCAAAAGAAATATGACATTTAGCATTTTATTTGAGTGGCTACGGTTCAATCCAAACCTGAATATGCTAGCTAAATTCATTTGAAGAGAAATCCACTGCATTGTTTTAAAGGAGTGCTTTGGTTTGTTAGAGACTTTACGGAAAATAAAAAGAAAAAGTATTGAAATTACACAATTCTAAATTTTGACAGTGTCAGTGTTACTGCAAATGATGGCGAAAATTTTCCATTTCGATTGTATGAATGATACTTTCACAAGTAAACACTAGCGCTGACATCCTTTGACGAAATTTCACTGCACATTCATCCAATTAGAGCCTACGCATTTAAATCAAATTAAACGGAAAAAAGAACGGCCTTCGGTAGAGGTAAATATAGAAAGATGGCCTATAAATGGGAGCAGTAATTAGAGAAATTCACGCTTAACCATTTTTTACTAATTCCACGAGAAAATAAACTAAGATGGATCATCCACGTAAGTCAATTTTAGGCTCAAAGTATATGGATTAGAAAATTTGAATTTCTCAAATTCCGTATTGCATCAAAGGATATTCTAGACTTAAGTCTATCTGTGATCACAGATAAAAAATACAGTGGCTAATTCATTTATGACAGTGAAAAAGCACTATGTCAAATCTCCATGGAAGCTCACCCCAGTTCGAAAAACCAAAGAACTAGCAGTCATTCCACAGAAAGTTAGCTATCCCGTCAGGCATTACAACAAGCTCTGCGCCGAATTCTGTCGAATTTAGTGAAGGGGATTCTCATTTAACCCTTTTACATTTTACCAATATTAACAATTTGTGGACACAGAATGATCCGTTTCGAGTATGCACGATTGTTAAGTCTGTTCGTACCGAAATGTTATGACCAACAATCTACCGTAATCAACTGGCTAATAAACTCTGAAAATTTTGAATACGAATTGTCCTTCAAACGAAATAAGGGGTCTTGGCAGTATTTCTTTCGACTTGACCCCGGTAAGGCACCGTTAACGTAGGGCCACAGAGTCTATGTACATTTTGAAGATGAGCCATACACACGGGGTGGTCTCTATCATATTAATATACGGGTACATGGCTGGCTCGAGAACATGGACAGTTAGTCTAGACAAAAACCTCATCCTCATCGAGACAGTCATTAATTATATTCGGCTCTTGTTAAAAAGTAACTGTATCTCTGTCCTACCTTTTCTCTGATTCTGAATGAACAGTAGCCAAGACTTATCTAGTGGGGAGATGTCATAGCAACTAGAGCTCCCGGTGGTACTACAATACGAAGAAGTCATACTTTACAAAAATGAGCAGTGAGCACTGCTGCCCTCCTTACTGGAAGATATTGCTGTTCTCCGGGCTAGGGTACTTTCCATGAATAGTTCCTATAATTATTTGATTTGCCGTCAGGAAATAAAATATTACTGAGCATGAGTAATAGAAGCACAACCACTTGAATCAAATGAATTATAAAATGTCTCCATTTTAAGCAGGTGTGAGAAGTAACTTTGATAGAATTATATCCTGAACATAGGCTATTGAACAGGATGAATTTAGCACTTAAAGATTCAGAAATCGAGACAAATGTAAAAAGAGTGTTAAGACAGAAACATTATTTTAATGGGAGAAAAAATTTATTCTGCATTTCCCCTTGAGAAAACAAAATTTATTATTACTAATATCCGCTACTTTTCCTTGATATTTATACTATTGGTTCGTTTATATATTTCAAGGCCACAATTGAATTTGCTAAAATACTACCTGACTTGTGTGTTATCCCACCCTTCCTATCAGGAACTGGGATATCAACTTTGTAGGTTGCAAAAGAGTGCTCACGTGTATTTAAAAATTGGATTCAAAATCCTTAGAATGACAAAATAAACTACTTTTCAGCCTGAGATTTCATTTAATTAAAAGGAAAGTGCACGATTTAAGTAGACATTGAAACGCTGTTTAAAGTAAATACAAGAGTTAAATTTAACGTTTGAAAATTTATTTAAACATTAGTATTATCATTTGTTGTTTAACTTGCCTTCCCCACAACCGTCAACATTTAGATTGTAACTACGTGTGTAAAAACTGGTCGATAAGTTGCCTAAGATATCTCTCAAAGCTATGACAAAAATTATATACTTTCCAGCAACCATGACCAATGATGTTAAAGCGTGAACACTTACTCCAGTTCTCGAAACCAGAGAGCTAGCAGCCATTCCAAGGAACGTCTTCGACCTTCCCGGGCCTTGCAGAAGACTTTGTGCTAAATTTGGTAGAATATTCGATCTCATCAGGCTCTGTGACAAGATCTGCGAAGCTGTGGTTTGCAAGGGAAGGTGAGTATAAGGAAAGATGAGAGGTTTCACACTGGGCTCTCTCAAGATCTGGTCCACCCACAGACCCGATTCCTGAGAGGGTTTATGCAGTCGATGGATGGCCAGATCAAGACGACAGGACTCGAAAGGTTGGATAAATGTCGACTCGGGTAGGCATTGGAGCCAGGAGTTTAGGGAGAGATCAGGGGCATGGATTGAGTAAACAGAGTGTTGGCCTGCCAGTTGATCGATTGAGAGGTCATCTGATACATCATCTTCTAGGGGTTCTTTAAATAAAAAAACATTCTGAGACTTCTGTTTGTGTGAAAGAAACAGCATAAGATTCACACAGCCTCATATCTAAAATGTGGTGAGAAATAGTTGCAAGAATAACGCATATAAACAAACTGCGGCCATAGAAACACAACGGAAATGCGATAACATAAAGAAACCCAAAGAAAAGTAATCAGGAAAAGAGAACGCAAGAAATAACGGCTACTTAACTGTACACGGTGACATATTGCGTAGATTAGTATTAAGGAAAGGAGCCAGTTGGAGAGGGGTAGACAGAAGACTGATATTTACAGACCGGGAAAGCACAGCACATATTCATATTAGATGTGGAAAATCAAACCAGCTGGCAACCTTTAAAGCACTAAATAATGCCCACTTTCTGTCATAACTGCTTAAAAGTTCGCTTTCACGGTCAAGGAACTGAATTCTTTAAGAATCTCAATTTAAGGAAAGATAAAATAACAATTTAAAAGAGTAAATGGCCAACTGAAGTAGATTAAATGAGCTCAGGATGTTACTCCCCGCCTAAATTGAGTGTTAGAAAAAAGTTTTTTCAACAGGATTTAGGGAAAATCTTCGTCGACAGAACTCCTAATATCAAAGGCAAATTATATAAAATGAACGAGGCGATAAAATGTCCTGCAACTAAGAAGGAACTTCTTTTTAAAGTTGCTACTTCTCTGTAAATATTTCAATCCACCAGAGGGTCGGACAACATCTTTTCCTGCTCTTAAAAAATTAAACAGCACGGCAACAATATAATCTATAAACACTGACGATGTTTGCTCTCAACAATAGCTTTTGTTACATCAACTACCCTAGAGCTAATTCTTTCATAAGTCCCACTATCTTTTTAATTAGTAGAAATCGTGCGATCACGTCATCCTAATTTCCGGTTTGATTACCGAGTATTGATCCCCTAAAAGTGTTCATCGATTTTTGTATACGAATGCAAACGCGTGTTTCTTTTATACTTCACTTTAGATGCTTCAGATTAGAGAGTTCGATTTAAAACATGCTCACACTACTTCCTGTCTTTTCTTTCTACTTGATGTTAATAGAGTGGAAAATTGAGTTTAAGTTGGCTCAACCTTCAACTAGTTTCAATCCTCAAGGTAAAGAGATGCCCACGCAAACACTATTCACGATTTTGAGATGCAACGAACAGTGCCAAATAATAACAGGTACAGATGTTGGGATTTAATTACCAAGAAATGTTTTCTTGTAGAAAACATTACAATCTACGTTTTGATTGTAGATTTTTTTTAAGACTAAATTATGGCTGGGAAAAGCTAAAAATCCTGTGATTTTAGAAAACAAAAAAGTAGTGTTTATATGACGCCATGACACAAGATATTAAGCCGCATTTAGAGATAATAATTACGTCCACCCAAAGTAATTATCATTTAAAGCCTTACCATCAATGAGTCCATGCAGCTGCATCTGAGCATTATTTTCGGTAGCCATGGCAGCGCAAAAATCCTCACATGCCTCATAGAGTATGCCTTTGATCAACAACTGGAGAAGACGATCGCCTTTTGCTTGACCCAGAGAACCACAAGGATTGGTGCAGTTCAATTGTTGGATCAGCGGTGTTAATATGGGATAGAGCTAAGAGGGAATAAATGGATATAATTTAAAAGCAATTGGCTTAAATTTACCGCAAATGTGCAAATATAAAGTACATCGAAGAATTCACGTTTTAGTTTGCCGTTAAACATTTTTTTAATATTTTAACGCAGAAATCTGGGATCGATATGAAAATAGAGCCTAAATTTCTATTAAAATTTGTGCAAATTTGTCCGTTTTTCGATTCAGATTTCTAAGTACACGTATCACAATGTCCTGAAAATGCATCAATCAAACGTTGTCATGGCTAAAACTTGTTTAGTAAGGCTTATCAAACTGGGTTGTCTGAAAGTCGAAGAGCTGACAAACTGAGTCTTTTGCATAAAGTATTAATCTAAGCCAAAATGGATTTGAACGAATGCTATCAGTTGCTTCAATCAGACCGAAGGAAAAGAATTTTCAGGCAATTAGATCACAGAGAAAAATCCCTCCAAACGGAAATTATATATAACTGGATCTTAAGAAACCCTTTACTGATATTTTGGGAATATTTTGAGCTTTAATCCACTAGTTAACTGAATAAATTCTCAAGGAATTTTCCACTACCAAATTAGGCTTTCTTTTTTTAGGAAAAAAACAACAGACGGCTGATATAGGATAATGGTACGAAAACAGTTTCAGAAAAAAACCCATTTGAATCATTGCAAGTTTAAGTATTAGGTTCTTTTGATTGAACTTTACTGAGCTCAGATATATTAAGAACATTTTCGCAAGTATCAACTAGCTGATGGCATAATCAATCACTCAATTTAATCAAGTGATCTAAAAGCTTTGAGCATCTCAGACATTAACTCGATCAGGAACCTATAGGTCAAAATTCAGAACTTTGAACATCGGAATAGTAGAACTTCACGAAGTAAAAAGTGCTCAATCTGTAGAATCCAGAATTCTAATGAAATAGGACTCATTATCCTGAATTTATTTTCCACTCGATTCAATCCTCTCACCCTTTATTGGACTGGTTTAGTTTTTCCTGTATTCAGAAACTTTCACACGAATTAAAATAATTAATAATTTATTTTCCATGCGCAATAATTATAACTGAGAAGATGAATGCGAATAAAAGTACATGGTCAATGAAGCGGAGAACAATGTGAAGGGGGAGAAGAAAAGAAAGTTTTCCTTCTATGAAGAAAGCCTGAATATACAATAAATAAACTGAAGGAGAATAACTAACGACTAGCACGAGAAGAAACAGCAATTGTGCACAAGGAAATAAATAAAATGTCATAAGAAAATACTTGGAAGTGTATTACTTTCACACAAAATATTTCAATAGCTAATACTAGGCAAGCAAGGAAAATTGAATTTTTTCACGTTTTGAATGAATAAATGACAAACAGATACGTTCATAGAAAACATTATAAAGATGATGATTCAGATATGATGTTATTATACAGAGATATTTAAACTGTTAATGGGTGTAAGAATACATAAAAGAATCGAAGTGGCATGACCAACCATTTAATTAAATCAACTGGTCAGTAAGCTCTGAATAAAACAGATATGAACTCGCTCAGATTTAAACCATGAAACTTGAACTTGGGAACATTAGAATAAAGAATCATACCTTTTATGAGAAAGTGAATAATTCAATGCATTCAGAATTCAGATAAATTAAGACCTCCGATACCCAACTTTATTTTCCGCATCGACTCTACTCCTTTCCTTAAAAATGTGCAGAAATTGTTCTTTCTTGACAAAGATATTAGTGATATTAAAAGATCAATAAGAGAAGACTTTTAAAGAATTTTGTAATAGGGAGACGTCCTAGGATCCATCTGGTCGATAAAGTACCACAGGAATATCCCTATAACGACAAGTATATACCAACATAATCATTTCAAACATTGACTTTTGCGTTTCGAACTCCAACAATATGACGCACTAAGCGCGTATACAATGAACTAGCAAAACATATAGTGCCAAATAAATGACTATTCAGTAGATCAACTATTGCACCCTAGAAGCACTTACTGTCGCACTCATAAAATTTAATAGGCTGTGATATTTATTTTACGATTATGTCTAAAACGATGATTAAGTCTAACAAAATAGGTTGAAATGACAGAGGAGATAATTACCTAAGGAGAAATAATACCTAAATTGAAATATCACCGCACTTGTAAAAAAAGACCACAGCAGAAAGAAACAGCAAAATCGCTGCTGATTAGAAAGGATGAATCTCAGATAACGACTTTCAAATTTAAGAAAATCCTAAGCTATCATGATAGCAATAAATAAGTAAAATTGACAATTAAAGGCCTATGGATTTTTCACACATTTGCTTTACTTACATTTAAAGTGAAAGTAGATTAACTGAAATGCATAGGAAGGTAATTTAAACGGCCTTTAAGGTCCAAAAATTCAACTAAACAGGTTGAAAAAGAAAAAAAGATTAATCATTGGAGACTAAATGTGACAGGTCCAGCATCAACGTATTTTTGCGAATGTTAAAATTGCAAAGCCTGCCAAAAACTGAAAGATCAAGACTTTCCATCTTCCTTTGACGATGAAAGATAGTATTTATTATATATTTCTGATCAATCTGGTTTAAGGTGGCCAAAAAATGAATCATAGTACATTTAATAATAAAGAGGAGAGTGGGGTTATCTACAAATTAAAACTTTGGAAGTCTATTAAAGATAACAAAAACAAACCTGTTTGAAACATCTTAGTCGTCCAAGACTGGGATTCCAATCTCGATATTCCGGGTGCCGATCAAGTTGTGGAAGAGTAAGAAGCAGAGCAAGAGAATTATATTCCGCTTGGGAGGGGCATTCTGGTTCCAGTTCATTCAAACATGACAAAACCTGAAGTTTAATCGTACGAAATAATAAACAAAAGTGGGATCAAACAAATCTATCGTTGGAATTTACCTGATCAATGGTAGGATCGTCACCATTACCCTGCAAAGAGCCCGAATCATCATAAAGTAAACCCTCTCGCAGACAAAGTAATTCCAAGAATTTTTCCTTAAGGATGATAAATCGAGCAGGCTTGAGGTCTATTTGTAAAGGCGGATCTTTGAGAGGCTTCAAATAATCCAGTGCGTCATCCCACTAAATAAAATTAATTCATTAATTTAATTAATCACATGTCCTTGAAGAATAAGCTGACGAAAGAATAAGATATCCTCGTTAAAAGATCCATTAACAACTCCAGACTCCCGTTCGAGTGCGATTTGTGAGAAGGCAAAGTCACGTTTCTCAAGAAATTCCAAAATTAATTTCAAAACATCTGATTCTTGTATTGAAAGTTTAACGGAACGAATACTGGTTTCCATATTTAATTAATAATAAAAAGATTCACAACATAGAAAATGAGTCAGCTGTAAAATTATAGAAGGACGTCTAAAAAGTCAGTGATGATATACACGAATTCACTTATTAAAACAATAAAAGTCATTTTGTTTTTTAGTCAGAAGGCGCAAAACTTAATGAAAGATTTTTATGAAATATGCTTGTTAACTGAATTAATTTCGACCTAGTACATGGTATTAACAATGGGCATTTTCATTTGACAGGATTTAAACAAGTTGCTAAATACGTTTCATACATATGTTTAACTTACTTATATGAGCAGTTCGTCGAATGCTCGACATTAGTTATAATATAATATTAACCGGAGTCGTGCCGCAGATTTCAGTTAAGTCACTCTGGTCGCTGTAACACTTCGGAAAGCCACCTCTTATCAACCATCAAATTATTAAGTATCCAAAAAACTGTTTCTCTATAATATTATTCCTTTTCTTTGCAAGATCTGAGTCATTTTTAGTAATTTATATCTCTGCGAGAAGGGTAAATTCTATAGATTTTTTGTGTGCGTACGTTTGTATTAAAACCGTTGTTTTATTGTTTCAAATCATCAACCATTTATTTACATCCGATACGTTGGGTAACCTGACTTTTCAGGTCTATTCCATCATATTCCTAAAGGTTTAAGAGCTACTGATATTCAAATCAATACAGTTTTAAAACATTAATCACACTGTCTGACTGAATATGACTCTCAAAATCAAATATCTTTCTCACTAGATAAATTCCATTTTATATAAAAAGATGGAAATAGTTCTGTAACAGCAATTTTTTTGAATTATAATCTAGAATGTCAGCTAACGTTGATTTGTTGATTTTAATTTCGCATTACGATGAACGATTGACTCAGATAACTTAAATTATGCTATTTTTTATTATCAATATTTCTTGTGTAGGTAGAACAGCACGAAGATGGCCAGGGAACCACATCGATTTATTTAGTAAAGGCTTATATCTTATTTAAAATTTTGAATTAATGGAATACTCCCATTCATGCTTCATTGGCTGTCTCCTAAATAAAATTAAAGGCCAGAAGTAGACATGTTTCTAAATACATTCCATTCTGCATTTTCAGTTTCATTTTCGTGATTTTTGATTCAACTCTTTAGAACAGGAAATGGTTCATTATGCTAAAATAGCAACAGAAATGTTAGATAACTAAGTGACTAATTCAATTCAAATAGTGGAGCTACCGTTGATCTCCCACTTATTTGATTTTGTTATTTTCAAATACTTTTTCTAAAGCTAAGGTTGTGACCACATTGAAATCGTAATACGGCCAGTGAATAAGCTAAAAAGTCGTTTTCCCTATACTATTCGGTGTAGGTGATTCACTATGTTCAACTTTCTTTTAAGATACCATGAGATCCTTCTGTTGATCCATTATTTACTTTAATTAATATTAAACAACTCGTGATAGCTAAATTTCATTATTTATGGTAAAGTTTCAAATAAAAAATAATCGTGGAATATATTATCAATGCATAATTTTATTTGTGTTTTGAAGATTGGAAAATTGGCAACAACGAATCAAAGTTCTGTTACCAGTCGCCAAAGGACATTGAACATGTGAACGAAAGGAGAGAAATTAAGAGTATTGAATATTTGCATTTGATAGCGCAAATATTAAAAGAACCCTTTCGGGTTTGATAATGTCATCGTAAGATTACTTTACGATGACATAATAATGCCTCCGATTTTGTTTTACCTAATTTATGTGCTATCACATAAACAGCAAAATATCTAGCTAAATTGGTTTTAAAAATAATTTCAATGCGGCTTAGCATAGACAGAAGTAATTCAGTACGCGATTCAAGACGGATAAAACCTGGACAGTCGTGAGTTCTTAATAATATCATCTTAGTTTAGTAGATATCAAATTGCAGTTACTCACTTTGATTCTCCGAGCCGCTTAGTTATTCCTCGAAAGGTTGAAAATACCTACCAACTGGAACCGAATGTTATATTCCCACAAGGAAAGGTTGAGATAATATTAGCAGAGGTTGTAGACGGTTTTCTGCAAGATGTTAAATACGACCCCGATAAATGTCGGGAGGCCTCGATATTACTGTCGGATGTAGGTCTCCGATGTTTTGTAACCACATTCATTAGACAATACAAGCTCGCATCAAATCTCTACATTTAAGACGTTACAAAATAATAACCCAGGTGACCATTTCTGCCAGAAGTGACTATAACTTCATGACCATCAACAACTGTCTATGGGAACCTGCTTTCGATAAGTGTGTCACGCACGAATTTTGTAATAACAGTATCTTTGCTACCGCCTATGTTTTCGCCATTTATCAACCATAAGTATCCGTCCCAATAAAACCTATTAACCGTTTGAATAATAGTAATTTATTCAAATCAAGGATAAAATATATAGATATATAGTGAATAATAAAAGATGGGCTTTGGTAAGGATCCAGTAAATACACACACACACACACATACTCAAAAAGTGAATGAGTTACTACTTAAGAACAAGAAGGGGAATGATGGCTATCACAAACATAGGAGTCTCTCTTTTCCTAGGATAAAGTTGCCCTCACATCTCGCTGCATGTCATCTGACACTTGATTCAGTGTCTTCTTGACATCATCCAGGATTGAGATTACGTAGGAGGATGGAGTCGTTCGATAGGCTCGAATAAGTTTTGTCAGCAACTCGACAAGTGATTTACAATCCGTCGTAAGCTGCTTATTCTCCTGTAAAAAGGAAACATCGGGAAAGTTAAATGAAAAATGTCAAATTACCTTCTCCAAGTATTGTAAATTCCAGGATTGTATGCTCATACGGTATTGCATGAGTTCCATCTCATCCTGAAAAGAGTAAGCAGAGAAACTAGTTAGATTGCAACAAAATTTGAAGAAGTCACAACTACACTATTAAAAAAGCCCTATTTTCGCAAACCCTATTTTCCATTACGATAATTCCAAAATAGTGCTGAATGCCTGTTATCAATAGATCAAAAATTTGCTTGAATACTATGAGAAAGGTAATCTTAGGACATGAATATAGTTTGAATAATTCGATTATTGAGTTTTTGGGTTAAGCTTAAGAGAACTTAACTTTTGAGCCTCAATAAAGCATTTATATATCTCAAACAGAAAATACCTCCTTCGAGTCACCAAGTATCAAACAAGAGCTAGAAAGGAACCACAATGTACCAAAAACCAGTATATTCAATGCCTTTTTCTCAGATTTTGAAACAGGAACTCATGGTAGAACAGTACAACGAATACTTACTATGGATGAATCTAATTTAAACGAGAGATTATCATGATGAATTCCAAAGAATCTAAAGTCCTAACCCGTAACTCGTAATTACGGATCATGTAAGAGGGAAGAGTCGCTAAAAATCTATTTATTCGCAAGTTATTGCTAATCAATGATATCATTGTTTCTCAGGCTCAACTATCAAAATGACTTCAAGTGCCCAATTTTCCGTTGCTTAAAGTGCTATCAAGGATAAGAGTTGTTGAAACGTCACATTGAAATGTTGATATACAAGTTAAGGCAAGTACCTACAAGAAGTTTTTCCAAAAGCAGCACAATACCAGCACATATTCACCCAGACCGAGAAGAGAGGAAGCAAAACTCCCTATTCCCATTGACCAAATCTTCCTACCACTTTCTAGAACTATTTCCTCAGGGTTATAGACATAGTATTACACATTATCTTCATAAGGAGAAGGATGTATCATAAAACTGATAGGATCACTCACTTCCGGTCCTGTCGACTTCATCCTCTCAAGTTTCGTTTGGGTTGCCTTATGCCTCTTTCCTGGATGCTCTTTCTCCTTGTTATCATCAACTTCCTCTAATCGGAATCGCTTCAGAGTTCTTGAGAGAACGGTGCTATTTCCACATGCCTGCAGATTCTCAAAGTACTTCACCCTATTCAACACGTATTCATCCATTCGCTTTGGCACATATCTCAAAAAGCGATTAGTTGTCGTATCGGAAGTAATTTCTTTATCCGTTAGACTCTGTTCATCATGTTCAGCAACCTGTTCCTGCATTGACTCCTCCTCTACGACCAAACTTTTCTCAACATCATCCACGGTAGCCTGATATTTTTCCACGATGGCTTTCAGTTCATCGATTCGAGCGAGTAAGGTTTCAAAATCGCAATCACTGGCCTCCAATTCTGTGCTTACGTTTGCATCAGCATTTGCCGCTTTCGGTTTCAGTCGTGTCAACTTCTCTCTGATTCGATATTGTCTCTGGTAAAGTTCGTTGAAATAGTTTGTCGACAGAACAGTCACACCGAGATCATAATCATTAATCTCCGTGCAAGCATCCACAAGAACTCGACTTTCAAATTCTGCCAGTCTTTCTCGCATTTGGCTGACATTTTCGATAATTCGCACAGGTAGGGATTTAGAATTCTGCTCAAGCGATTCCAGTTTTACGATCTCACCGAGCATTTCCAATTGAGAATCTAGATGCTGCATTTGTTCCTTCATTGCTCTGAATTCTCCTTGAGGAATAATTTCCACATGCTCTTCAGTCATTGCTGAAGTATTTATGAACTTCTTGGCATCAATAAGAGCAAGTCGGGAACTTGCTGTTTCCAAATCTGAAGAAATCTTCTCCAATTCAGCTCTTGGAATAATTTCAAGATCGAGATCAGCTGTACAAGTTGAGGAATCCTGTTTCCTGATATTCATTAGGGCATAGAGGGCTTGAACCTGTAATTTAAATTTAGAGAGCTCTGAGACGGAAATCATCGTCAACCCTTCTTGAGTTAGAGTAGCAGAATCGGTGAATTTCTTCGCATCAATTATTGCTAATCGATTACGTATCGAGTCATAAATACATTTGGAAAGGACTTCATAGCCCAAATCACATGAAGACGTGGCCATGTCACGCTTTTTGTCGTTTGTGGAAGGTTCCAGGCTTTGTAATCGCTCCTTCACGTCAGGTAGTTTGGATTTACAGGTAACTTCGGAGGAGTTATCAGTTAGAGTCATAGAATCAACGTATTTCTTAGCGTCAATGTTAAGAAGGCGGTTTCTCATAGAATTCATCTCATCGACAATCTGACTATAGGCCATACTATCCATAATTTTGCAATCGAGATCTGCAGAACATGTTCCAAGTTCACATTTTTCAATCTTCGCGTAAGTTTCCAATTGAGATTTCAGGAATCGCAAGTCATTCCTCATTGCTTTCAACTCAGATGCTGGTATAAATTCCAATTCTATGTTCGTTAGAGTAGCTGATTCAACATACCGTGTAGCATCAATAGCTTTAAGTCTGCAAACTTCTTGGGTAATTTCTTCCATGGTTGATCTGTTAACAAAAACATAGTCAAAATCTGCGCAATCTGTGGCCATATCACACTTTTGGTGGATGCTTTTAAAGCCTAATTCCTTCTCTAAGGCCTCAATCTTTTTGGTAAGACTCTCGACCTCAGGAATTGGGGAAATATCAACTTGCAAAGCTGTCGAAGTCATAGCATTAGTATACTTCCTTGAGCGCATAGCGTTAAGCTCGTCCTTCATGAGTTCATGCTCCGGTAGAGATAGAATTTTCCAGTCCAAATCAGCTGAACAAGTAGATACATCGCGTTTTGGAACATTCGCGAGGGTAGGCAGGACTGATTCTGACTGTTTAACATTCTCCTGGAACTTATTGAGTGGTGAACTGCTTAAGACCTCAATATCAGCCGACGTATTCGTCGATGCATCAGTTAGATTGTAGAGTCTATCGTGTTTCTCCACTTCAAGTTCATGAATTCGCTGCTGGGTGTTATACAAGTCCTCCATTAACTGACTAAATTCCTTCAAGGGTATAGCATGATCCTCATTCCACGAGGAAGAGGCTGTTTCATTCATTTCCTCATTTGAGATATCGGCGCTACGTGATTGATTCTTAATTATATCATTCAAGGCTTCAATTTGCCCAGATGGAAGGACACAAAGACCAAAGTCTTCTTCCCTTGCCTGGACAGACTTACTGATTTTCTTCACTCTACAGTAGGTCTCGAGTGCTTCAAGTTCCAAAAGGAATTTTTCATACTCCCCTAATGGAACCATTTTAAATAACTCATCGGTGTTCACTGAAACATCGTGGAACTCAGAGTGAACAGTTGAGGCTTCATCCAGAATAGTTTTTGAGAGGGAATCGATCGTAATCACATCGTCAGCTTTGCCGATACTGTCGGTCTGGACCGATAAGTCGTTTTTTTCTGATCCATCGGGCAGTGGTCGAGAGATATCAGAGTAGGCACCACTATCCCTCTCATCGCAGAACCGAGGTCGTTTAATCGGGGTATCACTAAACAAGAAGACGGTCAAATGATTAATGCCCAAATCTTACATTAAATCATCAGGATCCATATCATCAGAGAACAGTGGTTGAGAAATATTTTCAATAGAAGCGGAACGTAATGTGGCTTCAGCCCTGAGACGTTCACAATCCAATGTGCGTTCTGTTAATTCCCTAGAAAGGCAAAAAAGAATAGTCAAATACAATTAAATCTTGAGAGTTTGGATATAGTAGGAAGAACTACTTACCGTGCTAGTTCGGCGACCTCCCTCTCCCGCGTTCTGAGTAAATTCTCGAGATTTTTAATCTGTCCATACAATGGGCTATTTGGTGTTGAGGCTTCTTTGCGGCATTGCTGGAGTTTTTCTACTTGAGCTTTTAGTTCTGCAAGGATGAAATAAGATTATTTATTTCAGATCATATGGTAAACTCCTTTTCAGACATAGCGACTTGATGGACTCTCCTCAGTCGCCAAGTATGTCTCATCCCTATCTAAACAGACGTAATGGTTATAAATATAATGCGATGTGATGTAGAAAAGACATGTTTCCCATGCCATCTCCTGGGTCTTTTGCACGTAGTTCCCAATACGTTACAATAAGCATTAATTAGTGAAAATACAGTTCCCACAATTAACTTTTCATCTACTTAGTACAGACTCAGTCCTAAGATGACGTCTTTGATGTGAGAATATAAATTCAGGACACACCAAGCCGATATCGAACAGTTCTTAGCTTTGTCGATTTACACAAACCCTTACCCAAATAAACTATCCTTCAGAACATTAAAGGTAAAAATTGGGTACAACTGGATTAATGTTCAAGAGTTCACCTTGTGGATCGACATTACATATTGAAGAAATAAGTAAGAGAAGGAAAATACGATAGTGGCTAATAATATTCAGACTAAAAATGTAATGAATATATACATCAAGTGCTGTCTCATGTGTCAAAACTCGAAGTGATGACAACAAGACTTTAAACAATTACCTGACACCCAAAGGACCGATACCGCGGTGGTTGACTCAGTTGTCTACGCAAGCAGAGGGAAATGAAAAGACTTGACTGGGAAAAGCTCAAAGACTGGGAGATGGGTCCCACATGGGAAATGGGATTTGTCAGAAATCAATAAGCAACAGTGTGTGACCTGTTGTGTTGCACTGCATTCTCGTGAACTTCGAGCACCTGTTTTAGACCGAACTATAGCTGACAGCGACGAGAAGTGGATCCTTTACAACAATATTAAGCGCAAAAGACAGTGACTAAGTTGTCGTTCAAAGCCAATTCCACAACCGAGAAGTGGACAGCATCCCAAAATTCTTTTGTGTGTATGGTGGGATTTGAAGAGAATTATTTATTATGAGCTAATGGGTGAAAATCAAACAATAACGTCTGAAATTTACTGTCAGCAGCTAATTCGTTTAAAAGCAGTTAACGGCAGGAAAAACGGCCTTCTTTGATCAGTCGAAAAGGAGCGATTCTGCACCATGACAATGCCAGACCCCACACTTCAAGAGTAACCAAAAATCTTGTTAAAGAATTTGGCTGGGAATTCATGTATCATCCACCATATTCTCCCGATCTTCTCTTGCACCGACCGACTTTCATCTTTTCAGAAGCTTACAGAATCATTTAATGAGACCTCAAAGGCTTACTTCAAGAGGTGGAAATGAAGCTAGTTTCTTTTTTGAGTCCAAACTGGCTAAATTCTATGAAGGAGGAATGGGAAAGCTTATAGCAAGATGGGAAGATGTAATTAATAAAAATAGTGACTATGTTGAACACTAAATAAATCTATTTTTGATAAAAATTCAAATTAAAAAAATGGACGGAACTTCTGTTACAACCTGAAAATAACAATGGAAAGCCGCCATACCTTAAATAATGACGAACCTATGGACATGTTTTTAAGTCCTAGCAAGTAACTATACGAAATTCCAATGAGAATATTCTTTAAACAGGAAGTTTTCACTCACTGAACTTGTCCTGATAACACCTCATGTCATCTATCTTTTCACTTAGATTAATATAGCTTAATTCAAGTGCCGTGACGAAAGTAGTAAGGATGGGAAATCTTTGCTCTACCTCGAATAATGACCCCAGAAGAGTCTTCATTGACTTTAGCCTGATTAACGATCCTCTGTGCTCGAATAACATGCTGAAGAGTTGAGATCGAGTCTTCAGTGCGAAGAGATGATGGTGAAATGGTTGCTAGCATTGTGGTCACCGAATTACCTCCAAGACTGTCTTTCAGTATCCTGAAAAAGGGGGGAATAAAATATAAAAAAAATTATAGAATTTGAATGTCACTTTCCTTAATAACCTTTTTCCTATGCGGTTTTACATCTTTTTCTATTACTATAAATGTTTCGTACTTACCATGTTAGGAGTGAGTCACGATAGGAAACGTAGGTTTTACGTTTTGACGATAAAGGTGTGGCTGAGTTTGCAGCCGAACTAACAGACGGCTCACCACTCAGTTGATAAATCACTCTTCCCAGGGTGAAAAGTGACTTGTTTATCTGACAGGCTTCCTACAATTAGGAGAAAAACGAAAGTTTAAGACCAGTCACAAAGATGGTTATCAACAACCCGCGAAAAGATAGCATAAATGAGATTACTAATAGCAAAGTAATACCTTTGATAGTCCCGGTGTTGTCTAAACATAATGGGAAGACACAGTCGATTAGATAGAAATGAGGGAATAAAATATTCCTGTGACCACCTATTGGAGATCCCAATTGAACTTTGGACGCCCCTGTCGTCCTTGTGATGAACTTCGCGAAAAAAATAGTCGGACTTGGGACTCTATCTATTCTTCTATAGACTATTTGTTTAAAGCAATTCGACTAAACTATAAAAACACACAGAGAGACACCATATGCAACACTGATACTCGTCCATCATATCCGCCAATACCACAGACTTCTCCACCTCTCTTTGGTCAGCCCTATTCTATCTAGGAAGAATTCTACTAATAAATCGGCAACCTTCTTCTCTTTCTGTCTTAGGTAACAGTGACTATTAATAGCAGTTAGAAGGTATAATCCGAGGATAGGCAAGGGACAAAAACTCAAGCACTTGGCAACTAGACCTCCTTCTATAGTATATCGGCCAATGTGAAAGCGTGCTAAGTAAGTGAATAGAAATTAGATCCTTATCTACATACTTATGATTATCGTAACTCAAAAGTATTGGTAGATACTAGAGTATTTACATGTTTAAACCTAACTTATTTGTTTGAGTTGGTCGACGTGACAAAAAGAATGAGCTTGTATACAGATTTAAAAAGCTTTAAAGAGGAGGACTAGACTTACCACAAGGCGTTCTCCGGTACTGCTATTCAACGATTGTCTTTCACTTCCAGCCAGATCAACCAAATTCAACTTGCTCTTAATCACACTTTCTACTGTCGCCTTCTTTGAAAAACTGGCCTGAAATGACGAAAAATTAACAAAATTTAAATTGGAAGATCAAAACACTCACAAACGACACTTACTAACTCGCGCTTCGTAAAATGGAACGAAGCAATAGTGTGAGATCTTGAACTATTGGCATTCATCTCCGTAGCTGCAACTTTGCGCCTTGAATCTCCCTTTCGTAACCAATCAAAGACTTCCGCCGGAGAATGAACAACTGGTTGAACAAGGTCCTGAATATAGGGTCCTTCTAACGGGTCTTCACGAACTCTCAGCTAAAAGAAATATATTGATTACCCATTTATTGATTACCTTAGGAGCAGGGATCCTGTCCTGAAGGAGATCATAAATTTTCTCATTGTAAATTTCAAAATAACTAAATTTGACCGAGAAAGAAGCACTAGACTCCTTTTTCTGACGAATATAGTCGAATAAATCCTCGATAACTCGAGGAACAATGCCAGGATTAGAGGGAGTTCCATACATACTATGTGTTTTCCCAGATGATGTAACGCCATAGGCAAAAAGGCAGGCATTATACCCGAGAAGGGATTTTTGCAGCAAAGGAACGGCCAAAATCTCGTACACCTCTTTTTGACTTTGGTTTAAATTTACTGGATACATGTCGTTAAAGACGTGGTCAACGGAAAAGGAAAGAGATTGGGAGCCAGTCTTTAAGCACATAACTTTACCAGGATTGGAACAATCCACTGCAAGTTTATTTCCGTCCGTCTCTATTTCTCTAAAATTATTATTAATTATAATATTATTAAAAGAAATTACTTCTGAGAAAATGGTCGAACTCGAACAGCACTTGTGATGCTACCAGAATAATCTACAATAAAAGTATTTATCAAATTATTTATAGGACATTAAAATAAAAAAAATGCAGATAGTGATTTAAAATTATTCAAATCCACCAGTAATTGCAATCCAGATTACGAAATTAAAACACTCTGCTCACCCTCGCTTAACATCACTCGGTTCGAATGTAACTGATCGCTTCGACTTCAACTTTATCTTATCGGTGCATACAAACAAATGCTCTATTTATAGAAATTATGGGTTAAACCAAAACAAATTATATAAAAATTTAATAAATATTAGCAGCATTTTATTAAATTATAGTCTTTACTCTCGGAAAATTCTTGATATCATTAATATCACAATGACTATTTGCAGTTCGTTTCTGTGTGACTCACGTATTTCCTCCCATATCCTTGTTTTTAGTGGGATCTTCTATTATTTTGTACAGCCTCTTTATTAAAACTCCCATGTTCAATATGTATAATTCTAGTCCGAATCTTATTCTAGTGCCCTCACGGTCCCCAATAATGCTCTCCTATTTCATGTTTATTAAAATCCTAGGGACAAGGAGGCACTGATAATAACTCTTTGATCCTCAATATTGAAATCTATAAATTTCACTTTAGTTTTTTTTCACTCGAATTAAAGTGTATACCTCATTCAGTTCAACCGTAGCAAACGGTTATTGGTTATTTTGATCAAGTAGAATTATTTAAAGAGATAACATGAAAAAATGGCGCTGTTAATCGTAAATGACGTTCTGTTGTGGTTATGAAAGTATAGTACATTGTAATGCATAAGCTGGAACATGAGTTTCTACTATTCGCTAAATCTTATGGACCTTTTAAATAGGAGAACGATTTATTTTACAGTTGATTTCATTCTTTTGTTAGATAACTCATTTTAAGAGATGGCACTAAGGGAAATATGGTATTATTTTAAGTGAAAATCATTTGACAAAAATTAAATCCGGTGTGAACTCAAGATGGTTTATCTACTCACCACACCGAACTCAGTGTTCAGTCTGTGAATGTCTCCTGCCCTCCCCCTTCTTAAAGGAATTGCAGCCGCTAGGATATAAATAGAGACATACGATGACTTTCATCCGCTTTTTGAACGGCATAGCCAACTGGTCAACGTAAATTATTAGTCGAATAGTTCTGAGCACATGGATATGGATTTGATTGAGAAAATGAACTACAAATTTACACACGGTACAACCAGGCGGTCTTCAGATCCGGAATCTAGGGTCCAGATTCTAAAATTTGGGCTATAAAATCCCAGGTCCTGCTGAAATGAAATAAAACCCCTGGATGTTTTACATAAACTATCTGGCCGAAATTTTCATCTGGTTGTTTTAATGAAGTTAAAAGATTTGAAATATATATGGTTGCAATTATTCCTGGTTTTACTATGTATAATTTTGGACAAATGTTCAACTTAATCCCGATGGATCGCGTTTCTTTTGTCATTAATGGCCCTCATTTCTAAGTTCAAGAGTTTAAACTTTCCTCGAGCAGATTGCCTACGATCATGATTAAAACTTGTACTAATTACTACGTGTTATTAAATGTTATGCTTCGACCGACTGCTCATTACATCTCCAGAGGAAAGAAACTATCTTTAGACAACTTGATATTAGTGTTAAAATACACAAAGCCAAATTGTTACAGTGTAGTCATCATAGATGATTTTAACTGTCACCTCGATTTTGATGCTCACAATGGCCATACAAATGTAATAGAACGCTTCACAGTCTCCGTGGAGACTACAGAAAATGGATTACGCTTGGTAAACTTCTGTGAAAAAAACCAACTTTATGCTGTCACTTTTTCCTTTCAAAGATCTAGTACAATCTTGGTACAATCTAAGAACTGCTCAGGGTGCTGTTCGAGACTTCTACGTCGCTATAAGAAAGTGCAACGTCATACTTCTTGACTTAAGAGGCTACAGAAAAGCTGATGCAAACTCTGTCCACTGTCTAGTTACTGCTATTCCTAGACTTTATGACGATACTACAACAAAAAGACGCAAGTATAAGGCACACTCGGAAGTCTGACAGAATCAGAAAGGAACCGATCATATTTCAGAACATAAAGATGAATGTCAAAATTTTCTTAGTATACGGATATCAATGGAATTTGAGAAGAATTATGGTTATTACGAAGACTGCTACCCGAACACGTCAAAAACCCAGTACAAGTAGTACGAAGGCGATGGATTCGTAACCAATCACCTAAATCCAACGCTGTCCTTAAGATACGTAGGAATAAGGGTTATTTACTTATATTAAGTTCCAGTCCTCGAAATTCAGACTTATTTGCTACAAAACTTCAGTTAGTTAAACGCCATTTGAAATCGACTAGAATTCCTGGACTGAGTGAACTGAATCCCTCATTTAATACTTTACTCTTGGATACTTTAATGATTGTTCGCAAGGCGAGTATTCAATACCTTGATCCTGGGTGGACGCTTAAGTAATCAATATTTAGAAAGGTAAAGAATTTGGTTCAGGTCCTGCGAATTATTGGAAATGTTTTGCATCAATGATCTGTGAAAGGCTGAATTTTTGCAAAGGAACACACTTATCAAATGAATAACATGGATCTTGTGCTGAAAGATCTTCGGACCAGGTTATCCAGGCTGTGAGTAGAGCAATTCAAGACGCCATCGATCGTCGATGGGAAACAGTTCCTCACCTTCATTGACTTTGATCTTTGACCCCCTTCTAACTTGTGATATCCCATCAAAGCTGTGAGCACTAAACGTACCCTGGAATATGCTGCCTTAGGCAGCATCCTTATATCCCAAAAGGCCACGTTAGAGATTCGAATATTTACTATGTGGAGATGCGTTAAATGGAGGTCCAAAGAGGATCCACTACTCTTCGATATAGTATTTCACTAAATATGAGATGAAATCTATGGAATTTATGAGGATTTAAGTGTCAGATTATTGAGTTCTTCTGTATTCGAATACGTAGATAGCATATGCCTTCGTATTCTGTTGATTGGGTAAGCTGAAAAGCTCCATCAAAGGCTTAAAACTATTCTTGACAAATATGCAATGAAAATGATATCTGTTAAAACAGTCTGCGTGTACTTCAGTTCAGATCTGGATCAACCATCTCTCCAACTAAATGATCCCAAGATCAATAGAAAGAGCTCTTTTACCTATCGTAGCTCAGTAGCGACTGATAAAGGTCTAGCCGATATTGTTATAAAATAAAATATTATAAAGACCGAAAGACAACTATTGAAATCTAGACTTATTCTAAGATCGAGAGTACTACCGATTAAGGGCTTGAGCAAAGGTATCAGAAATATTTGTCAAGCTACTCTCTCTGCACGCTTTATCAAAAATTTCCCATCATATGAAAAGTGATTATATATTAAAAGCTGCCCAGAATACTGCTCAAAGAATAACGTTACCATTATACAACAGCGGATAAATAAGCTTTAATGTGCTAGAAGAAAAAGTTCCTCTGAGAAACCCTACTCCACAATTACAAAGACGAAAATTAAATCTATGGATAATTTTTCATAGAGAAGGTGAGATATTCACAAAAAGCTACTGAAATTGCACTAAATAAAAGTAAGTGTCTCCAAATTTCCATGCACAAAGAGCAAATTCAAAAGGATGCTAAACGGGTGTTTGGTGAGAAACATGGCGTAAGTTGAATGATGAATCCTACAAAGAATTGTATGCCTCGCATTATGGAACATCAACTACATTACTGAAGTGTACGTAAAAGAGAAATTATGTGTATAGATCATCGGTTTCATCGACTCTTTGCAGATGAAAGTGAAATGAGAAGGCACTAGGGGATTGATCACCACAAACCCAAAGGGGATCTACCAACTGGTAGACTTCTTTGTGCGATAATTTATGCTACAAGAATTATATGGAAACTTGAAGAGCGAGATGATGAGAAGGAAGGACGAGTATGAAGAAGTTCAAATTGAAATAGCCTGATGACTCGGGAGTTCAGATGAAATAGGGCTCTCCATATTCCCTGACTCACACTCCTCCTATCTACTCTACAATTCCCTATGTAAGTGTAAACATATTCCCTCTTTATGAAATTTTACTTCCATGAGTTTGAGTGATACTCCATGAAGATAAGTTATAAATCTTTTTGCCCCGTCATGGGAAATAAGGAAATTTACTTATATATACTCTTCCTAGGGTCTCTTAAACTGACGCAATTCAGCCGTTTGAAAATACGGACGTGCTGGATTTGGGCTTATAATTTTTAAAGATTTTCTCAATTCTGTTTATCAACTCATTATATCTGCTTTTGAATTATTGAGATTATCAAAATTAATGATATAGAAACCGTTTTATCCGAAGAAATTGTTTTTTTTTCTGGTGAAACATAAATTCACGGAATGTCTAATTGATCTTATCAAGTTAACTTGAAAAATTTTTGGTTCTAATTTCCTATATAATTTAGTAATATATTCGAGAAGTAGGTTTGAGGTCTTTTGATTCCACTTAATTTAAGTTGGTATTTCGAATTACTTAGTCCATTCGGTTTAAATGATTTTATTATGGGGAAAATATTTAAATTTAAAATTTTCGTGACACAGTTTTTGACTGTTTTAAGCCTTTCAGTTCCTAATATTATTTGAGAACGTTTCGCCTAATTGGAGCTTAGCTTAGAAGACGATTTGACTAAAATTTCGCTAAATATTTGCTTTTTTTCAGGAGCGACGTCGTTTGCATTATCGCAGTAATGCACTTAAAAAAGCAGTTGAATTTCATCTTAAATCCCTAATTTAGTTTAAAATATTTTTATCGTGCTTTTAAAGTAGTGCTAGACCGGTCGGAAAAACAAGTCTAGGTTCTCGACCAAATCAGGATTAATATTCCGAACTAATGATCTTCCTCAAGGCTAAAGAGGTGAATTAGCATTTTCCGGGTGTGAAGATTTTAAGTTAAGTATGGTCTCATGTGTATTGGGCTGGGAGGGAAAAAAAAGGAAAGATTAGGAAGAGGAAATGGGGATTGAAAGGTAAATGAACAAGCGTCAGCGCTGAGTGAGTACTACCGGGGCTGTGAAATACAAAAAAAATTTAGGAACTATGAGGGACTTTAACAATTTTTCATTCTTTGTTCGTCGATGAGAAACGATGGAAACCATTATCTGACAATTAGAATAGAATAGAGTTATGAGTCAATATGGTAGAAATCAGCGCACTCATAATAAATCCAATTTTGGAAAGCGTTTCAAAAAACTTATTTTGGATAATGTCAGTATGGAATCTCCCTGGTGAGAGACTCGAATTCTGTTACCCTTTATATTAGTCAGACTTACCGGTGCCATTGGTTATTCCGCCAATTTGGTGTGCGCCAGTGGTCATCGAACCCATGATCTCTGATTTGGTGAAAAATGCGCCAATCTGACTCGGGTTTCCGAGTCTATCGGGGGCAATAAATGACCGATATACCCTGAACCTAGTAGGCCTAGCCGACAGAAAGTATGAGGTAGCAAAATTATGAAATGTACATTCTTATTGTTCCTTTAAATTTTCTCCACTTTTGTACATCTAAATGCATTATAAATTTTTCCCTCTTTATTTGCTATTATTTTTCATTATTATTTATTCACATGTTGCTCTTTGCTTTAACTCCATCCTCTTTTATTGGAGAGGCTTAAACTCAAAATCTTCCTCGTAGTTCGTAACGAGCGGTATCATATATGATCACATGCATGCATTCTGTAGTTGGGAATTTATATTTCCATATTTTTGTTTCTCTGAAGTGATTAATAGCAGAGCTCAGAGCACATGCCATGTACTCTTGAACATATGGTACCCCACTCCTTCCTATCTACCAATGAATCATTCCCAATATTGTGACTAGACTGTCATAGATAGAGACGTGAATAGTTAGTTCACGTGCCCACATGTAAACTTAAGCTTCTGATTAAAGTATTTTAGAATAAGTGACATGGTGTACATGACACAGTTAGTAATTCATTGGACGATTCGTGATAAGTGACTTTTAGAACATGAGGTAGTAAGCCTCCTCATCAGTCAAATATTTGTGCAATTTAAATTCAAAATTCAAATTTTCGTAAGGCTCTTTTGATACTTTAGCCTTATTCTCAACATCTTTTCGATCTCCTCTCCTTTAAACATTTTCAAATATTACTGTTGTCCCATTCCATTAACTTTCCCATATTAAAAATCTCTCCATTTTTTGCCTTTTTGTTTTTAGTGGCAAGTAAGTTAAAAAAATAGTCCTCATATTTACCATCAAAACGAACCAGAAAATTAGGAAATACAAGCAGATGCTTATCACGTAGACCTGGACATGCACTTTAGATAATGGTACAATAAACAAATGTTCATCATCAATTCTCTTTCTAATGAAACGGGAGGTTTTGTTCTCTCTCACTATATCTGTTTGCCCAGTGGATATCAGTAGGCTATAGTTGACTCAAACAGAGAAAGATAAGTCGGAATACAGTTAACCCAAGACGCTTTATTAACTAAGCCAAGTGCAGATAGCGTGGTCAAAATAGATGTTTATTTAGATACGTCATATTAGATAAGGCAAGTAACTATGAAAAGGTATAAAGTTTATAAAATGTTTAAAAGAAGCATAACGATTATAAATGTTAAGAGCAAGTGACCATTTTCTATCATATCACCCTAGCTCTACCATGAGCGATAGCGATCGATGACTATATTTCCTGATCTAGCCAGTGGTTACAGTGAGCTCCCAGTTCGGCTTCTTCATTGATCCATTCTGCGTGCAGGTGTGTGCAAAGTTGAAAGTTTGGACCAGCAAGGTTGCGAGCATACTAACACGTATGAAGCCTATACCTTCTCATTATCAGATTCGCGTTGTCCTCAACGCGTTCCTACAATGTTCATTTTGAGGAAGAGTTTGCTCTTAAGTGGAAATATCTAATCTATTACTAATAGGCGGTTATATAAACGATCACAGAGTTTCAGCAATTATGATGATATTCATTATACATTTGGATTCTGTATCATATGTGGAAATAATGATATCTTCATCAACCGTTTCTGCGTGAGATTCCGAACCTACCTTGGGGATAATAAGAGGCTTTGCATAGGAATACAAGTTGTATTTATCTAGTTGAGGTTTTGAGATCAAAACTCCGCCAGACTGTTAACACCTTTAGTTCCAAATAACTGTCAAGCTGCCAGGAGCGAAGTGTGCCCGAATACTGATAATGATGATGGGGGACTCAAAGACAATATGTGGAAATGAACTTTCCTGGGGCAAAACATAAACGCTGTAGCTCTGAGCCTTGTTTTCTATCAGTATCGAACCCATAGGCTCTGATATTGTAGAGGTATGCGTTGGCCACAATACGAAAGGTAATTACTGTGGGACCACATGAATTTACGGAAGGCTTTGTTCACCTTATCTGATCCGATGAGATACTGTTTAATTACAGTCAGGCAGTCAGTATAGCCATTGAGATTTTTTTCGCGAATTCTTTCGATCAGCCACTTACTTTCATCGATTTAAATATGAGCCTATTTTCGCAAATATTGAAAAGTTTAGCGATTTCTGATTTCTACTCTCTTAACAGTCACTACATCTACGACAGCCCAATAAACTTTCCAAACTAATTATGGAATGTGCTAACAACACCAAAATTAACTTCTGAAGACACTTTTACAAGAAACTCGCTTTTGCTTCCTTCTATGCTGGCAAGAATTAACCAGCTTTGGTCAACCACATCAGTAGAAGTGCACCAAAGAATATCAATGACCCCTCTAATTATAACAGTTACTTAGGTAATCCAACACAAATATTGGAAAAACCAAATGAAATGCATATGATCAAATCAAATATTAGCTACAGTTACAAATCAAAATGTGGCAGACATTAAGTTCTGCAATACTTGTACAACCAATAGGCTATACTGCCGACTGTAAAAATGTTGAGAATTGTAATTGCAAGAATTCTCTTCTGGGGCTGTTCAGTGAAATCTTCAAGGGTTTCGGCATTTGATCGCAGTGAAATTTTAGCCGTCTCTGCCTTCGCTTCTTCTAATCTTGTCAATTTTTGCTTAAGTTCATCAATTCGAGAGAGGACATCGCCGAATTCATCACCAGAAAGAATTTCTTCATCACGTTGAGATCTGAGTCCAAGTCTGGGGATATCGAGTTTTTCAAGAAGTAGTTGTTGTCTTTCCAGAAATTTCAGCTCCAAAGCATTATTGATCTGAGGAAAATGGATATCGGCTGAATTAGATTCGCCAACTTCTAATTTAAGCAATTTCGAATCAGCTTCTAAATAATCAGAAGTGTCTACAGTGTCCTCGAACTCCTCTCGAATTTCTTCAGACAAATTATCCAATGTTGGGGCAACATCGGAAGTTAAAGTTGAAGCTTTGAAGAATTTTCTCCATTCAACATCCTTCAATAGATGTCTCATTTCATTATACTCTTGCATTAGCCGTGAATATTCATCAACTGGAATCACTCGGTAGCCGAGATCATTGATAGAAGATGCAACCCCTCGCTTTTCGACATCCAAACGAGATTTCACCAGATCTTCTCGTTTTCCTGCCATGGAGAGTTTAATCCTCAGTGCTGCGATCTCTTCAATAATAGCAGAAAATCTTGATTTCTGCAAAACCATCACGTCCTCATCAGTACTGCACGAAGTTTTGTTTCGATTAACACCTTCCGACAGACAAATAGTCTCATCTACCGACGAAAATAGTTCATCTTCACCTACAGAAGTATTTTCGCGACACCTTTGTAGCTCATTGAGATCTGATTGGATCTTGTCATCCTCTTCAAGATCGAGACACTTTACAGCCTGATCTGTACTTACAGATGTGTCTATACTTTCAACCAGTTCAAGAAAGTCTTCAGTTTCAATACCTAAATCCTTCTTCACTCTTCTCGTACTCGAGAGAGAAGAGCTCTGAGAGGAGAAATCGTTATCTACACTTAGATTTCTGCGTTGTAGGAGAGTTTCGCTAGAAAAAAGTGCTGGCTAACAAAGGGAATCCAAAAAGGAATCTACCATAAATGGGATTCATTTAATCGATCGTGTTCAAGTTTTGGTGACCTGATCTTGCTCTTAGAATGAAAACGTGCACAATCCGAAATTCGTTGAGCTAGCTCACTGAAAAGTGATTAAAAGTTCGATAAAATAAGGAAGTGGGAAATTACTGTCTGAGCTCATCGATCGTCCTTTCGTAAGTATACAAAGCCGCTCCAAGTCTCTTGATCTGAGATGCGAAGGTATTCTGAATAAGGCGTTTTAAGTCTGCAATTTCTGTACGCAGCTCTGTTTCATAAGATAAATATAGAACGAAGGAGTTTATCGTGAAGTTTGTCAAGTCATAATAAATAAAATATAGGATATCTTCAGAACCCATTTAGGAAAATGTTTTCCAACACTCATCTTGAGTAGAAGAGTAACGTCATGAAGCCACCCTGATGAGAAACTCGATTTCGCCAACCCTCTTTATTAACCGGACTCAACCAGTGCGGTTGGCCATTCTCCAGAATGGATTTGCACTAATGGGCATCAACACATGAATTCTGACTTTACAGACAATAACACTAACCGTTACACCACCGGTGTACTTATTAAATCATTAGAGAATTTGCAAAATTATCTAAATTACATGCTACTATTCATTGAAACATGGATGGACTTCAATCGTGGAAAAGTTTTAGAAGCTTTTAGTCAGAGAAAGGGGATTAAGACATCTATCTGGATATTATTTTCTACATTTTAGCAAAATAAAACCTCTTACTTGTACTGAGAAAATATTATTAAACAAAAATATAATGATAACAGTAGTTTAAGAAGAGAGCCTAATTGATTCAGATCTAAGATATAAAAATTATGTATCCCCTAGACTAAAAAGTAACAATTCGCTATACGTACCGCAAATAACCCGACCTTTAGGATCTTCGTTCACTACAGCTCTATTAACAATTGATTTAGCTCGAATAGCATATTGCAAGGTTGAAATAGTATCATCAATTCGAATAGAGGAAGGAGATATAGTGGCTAGCATCGTGGTAATAGAATTCCCACCAAGCGAATCCTTCAATATTCTGAAAAGAAAGAAGCGAGTTTAAAAAACTAACAGTAAACACTGGCATACCGAGTTAGGATGGAATCGCGATAGGATACATGAGCAAATTTCTGCCTTCGGTATCGAAATGTCGACGAAGTTGTCGCTTGAGATGATGGAGTTCGAGGTTCGGAAGTAGCTCGCAACCGACATGGACGGCCACAAAATTTTGGGTAGGGTGTGTGATCATGGTCTCCGCTCAGTTGTGATATAACCAAACCGAGGGTGAATAAGGACTTGTTGATCTGACAGGCGTCTGCTAGTCGTTCCCCAGTAGAACTCATCCAAGACTGTCTCTCGCATCCAGCTAAATCAACTAGATTTAACTTGCTACTCAAAACATTTTCGATCATTGCTCCCTTCGAACTTTCAGCCTAAATTAGTATAATATAAGTAGCACCTACCAAGACTTACGTATTCATGTTTGGAGATATAGAAAGTGACGATAGAATGGGATCGAGAGCTTTGAGAGTTCATATCAGTCTCAGCAAATTTTCGACGGGCGTTACCCCGTCTTAGCCACTCATAAACTTCTGCCGGGGACGTTACAGTAGGCATAGTAAGGTTTTGCACATAGAGCCCTTTTATTGGGTCTTCACGTATAATTAACTAAAAAGAAAAAGAATGAATAAATGACAGAAGAATTAGGTTTTACCGATTTTTGATAATGTTTATCGACTAGAAGATCATATATCTTTTCATTGTAGATTTCGAAGTAGCTGAACTTAATTTCATAAACGCCGCTTTTATCCTCTCCTTTTGTCCGAGATAACAAATCGGAAACAATTCGGGGAACAATACCTGGGTAGTCAGGTGAACCGTGCATGCTATTAAAGTAATAAAACCAATAGAAGAATTGTACCTGTGGGTTTTACCGGAAGATGTAATACCATAAGCAAATAGGCAAGTATTATAACCAGCTACAGCTTTCTCTAAGAGAGGCAAAGCGAGTTTCTCATAAACTTCTTTTTGACTGGCATTTATTTCTTCAATGGACTCATCTCCAAATGACCAGAATGTGTGGTTGACGGAAAATTCAATGGGGCCAAAATCTCTTTTCATACACTTTACTTTACCGGGTTGTGGACATTGGACTGCCTGAACGCTATTTTTCATCCGACGTTCACTAAATTAAGAATTATCTGACACAAAATAAGTGGCATACCTGGCAGAAAAAGGTCGAATACGGACGGCAGTTGTAATACTACGTGAAAATCCTAGAATGATAAAAATATTAAACGACGGATTAATTACATCACATTAGAATTTATTTTTCAATATAAGCGAAAAATTTCATAAAAAGATCAGGCAAAATGAACTTTTTAGTGACTAAAAAACGACAACCTTACCCTCATTTAACATCATTAAAATACGCCTATTGAAAAATGCGAACTCTGCAAATAAGGTTATTTTAGTGATAGTTAAAATACTTCGAAGAAACTCACAGTTCGATATAAAATAAAATATTTAAAACAGTTATTAACTTGAATCTATTTCAGCAAATAAAAACAAAATTTCTGTTTAACATTAATATTGTGCCCCGTATAAACTGAGGATATCAAAATAGCTGTGATCTAGTTCTTTTATCAGTTAGTCTATCTTTTATTTGTGTTTTCAATAATTAAGAGCATATGATTGTTGTTTAAAACTTCATTTTTCTAGCTGTTTTTGTTACTGTCAATTAAAATAATTATTCGGAAACATAAAATATCCCCCACCCCAGTCTTTGTCTTCTCTCCTATCCATTTTCCTTGTTGTAAAAAAATCAGATATAATCTAGGTATTTAACCAAAATATTTAAATCACACATAATACCCTCGGTATTCTTGCAATCACAACCGTTATTAAAGTAGGAATTTATGCTATTTATATTTTGGAATCTTTATTAGCCTACTCGCAACAATTTATTTATCCATTTGTTACATGAACGATGTACATATATTAGTATGACATGTATATGTGATTGCGTTACAGCACTTTAACAAATGTGGCCTTCTATTTCTCCTATTAATTGTACATTACTAACTTGCCACGATTGATTACCTAAAAGGTTTCCTGTATTAACGAAAAATTATTTTAATTCACTTTGTATTCGCTTTCATTTCTGATACCTCTTATAAGAGGCTGTAGATATGAAGGAAAATTTTAGAAATTAGAAGTTCTCGAACTTGTATGCTCTACATACACATGTAAACGTCATTCTTCACGAATTCGAAAGAGTTTATAGATAGAAATTGCGAAACTTTGATGCAGTCAGTCGGCTGATATACTCAAAATATAGTAATACCTATTCTCGACACTTTCTCTCAGAGAATGAATTTAGGTCAAGACTTAAATTTTGAAAATTAGTAATTGTCGTAGTTCGCAGTTGAGAGGATAAAGAATTTTTGTAACTTATATCTCTAAGTGGATTAAAGCCCCCACTAAGGGATATTTTGAAGATGAAAAATCCTAACTGATTCACATATGTACGTTTGGTATAAAACTGATACGAAAAAAAATTCCTATCGTCTAACTCTCTTTAATAATGCTTCTGTGATCATTGACGTATGATTTAACGTTAAAAGTATGCAACTGATCCTTCAAAATTGACCGTTATGCAATAATCAAACATAATTCCAGTTCGTATTTTTTCAAGATGGCATATTGGCTATCTTATCCATGGAATGAAATTGGACTGTTTGCAGAGACAACCAGTATTTTAAAGGTATTTTAACTTCCATTTTTTGATATGCCGGAAATTTATTGATATCCAATATTACTTGGACTTTCAGCTCAATTTTCACTTTCGAAAACTGAGGAATTTGTAGTCGAATTATTTAGCCTTTAAAAGAAATATGCAGTTTGATATCTGCTAAATATCTTGTGCGAGCAATCTTCTGTTAATTTCTATCAATTTTCACTCTAAGAATACGATGGTGGGAGAAGACGGTTGTGACCACCAGGCTTAATGACAGAAGTTTTCGAAGTGGTCCGTATGTACTGGAGGTTTCGGAGGTTGTAATTATGTTTTCTGAGAGGGTATATATAATTCAAAGGATAATATAAACAGGTTGGAAAATCTTGGGATACCTCAGGGACAAACAGTTAGAGGGATTTGAGACTGAACACTGACCACATAACTGAGCGTAAAAACTCTCAAGTAAAACTTTTACCAGAAATCAGGTTGCTCCGTATTTCCAACTCAAGTGAGCGAAAAACTCCTAAGTGGACAGAAAAGTGTAATAAACTTTTATCATCTTAGGCCTCTGTAAGTTTCCTTATTTATTGTAGGAATTTTATTATATTTATAATATTTGCGTATTATTATCGGGTTCTGCAGTGTTTAATCTTTTTGACTGAGGCCTTTTGAAGGTCAATGTGGAAACAGTCTACTGCAACCTGATTTAAGGTGAACAGTCAGTCACCTGAAATGACCCCCTGGGGTGTACCTGTAGTGACCTGTGATTATGCAAAATCTTGAAATCTCTCTCATCCATTTTAAGAGTTTGTCGCGGTAAACAATGATCGCTCCCCACTACCAGTTGGTAAATCGGCAGTATTATGCTGCTAACGGGGATGGCTTAACCTCCACTCCAGAGCCGCTAAATCGCCAGTCCATTTTTAGAGGATTGGGAGCGATTGACATACTTGGTAGGTGTTCTGGGGGTCAGTTTTCACCTACAACATTAACTAATAGCCAAACTAGATTGAGGTATAATAGATAGAATAAAATGCAGGCAGCGAAGGAATTTTTGTTAACTAGAGAGATTAGTGTCAATTAAGGGGATCTACAAAAGGGCTAGATAATTTGCTCTTCAGCTATCGCTACTTGAACTCTCTTGATTTCTAATTTTTCTCAATATTCCCAGCCAGTCGTCCCTCTTTTCATCTTCTTCTGTGGTTAAGATGTGACGAAGCTAGGAGTTTGACAACAAAGCCACACTTTAATACCCAAGTAATAGAACTCCAAGCTACTTTTATTTTCATTTCTCTACAAGCCTTCAATACAGTACAACTTACGAGCCAATCAGTATGAAAATACACTGGGTATTCGCATAAAAATTGACCATATATAGCTGTTTTCTAAAAGTGTCAGTTCACTTTGTTACTGGGATAGTTTTTCCGAATAATTTTATCCAGTTACATATTATTTATCCTTTTATTTTCAGTTAATTTATACGTAATAATTTTTATTAATTATTAAAGTGATAAAAAGAATTCAAAATATATATTCTTTACAAAGTAAACAGTTGCTGGTATTAATTGAGTTATAGGGATGCGAAAATATAGGTAATTTAAACTGGTGCCAATATATAATAAGGCAGACTAATCAAAATTCAAAAAATCTCACACGTTAATTTCACATTTTCTTAATTTCTTTGATATATGTTCTTCGGAGAATTGGAAAGATCACGAGTTTGTGAAAAATGAATTCAAGAAAAGAATTTACTCCAAGATCCTGGATTTGCTCAAATTAAATAAAACGCAATACTTTTGACATCTACTGCTTATCTGCAGCAATGACACTCTATTAACTTACCTTTTTGAGCTAAAATGGAGTTATAATTAAATAATATTCAAGGCTACAATTTAAAATAGATTGGGTAAGAAAAGTGTTACAACCATATATCAGTCCCGTCAGTATTAACTTGTTTTCTAGTTGATTCACTCACTGACAAGTCTGTCATTTTTTATTCTAAAATAAAACGTGCTAGCTTTGATGAAACACTTACTGTGTTTCTTGCCTAAAGTGAGACTAAAAATAGTTTTCTAATTACTTGGTAGTACATTCGGAATGGAGGACATCTTAGGTTAAAATATATGCAATTTTCACTTAAGCCCCTTTGAGTTTGATCACTAAGGGAATTGATAGGACGCCACTTTGCATAATTTGGCCAATTTTTCCATTTTTAAATCTGCAATTTATCAAGGCTGGAGCATATAGTGTTTAGGTGGCGACAGCGATCAACAATCGAATTGAAAGCAATTCCGTGTTGGTCGATTGACTGATGTTTCCAGCTCTTTATCCGATACTCTTCCCTATTTCCTAATTCCATATATAGGTTGTGACTTCTTGTTCCTAATAATAACTACTTTGTTCTAACAATGACTTTGAAGATTTTGCTTTTCTTATATTCTTCAAAAATACCTCTGGGGCACCGTGACTCAGAAGTCGACACGTTAAGTGGCCTGAGCAGAATATGAATTTAATAGAGAAAATGTATACTATGTAATGGAATACAAAAGCTTGAATGTAAAGAGGGGGGAAAGTGAAAGGAACGCGAATATTGCAGAAATTCCACTTTGCTCGTGCTGTTGGCCCCTCATTTGAGCTACTCAATAGTATCCGCGGGCCTTCTCACGCTGTTGGCTCTTCTTCGGGGCGTGGGGTAGGTACTTATAAAAAGGGGTGACTATGATTTGATGATTATATACCATAGCCTTTCTGATTGGCTGGTGAGATTTTAAGCATATACGGCTCTGGATCGTCATAACTGTCTCCATGCTTGCCACTTATACTTCATGTCTCGCACATCACACCACTGCCCATGCAATGACGCATTTGAATCAATGTCGCATTCCCAAACTGTCTCATTTTCCCATAGAAATACATTCTTTTCGCTTTGTCCTACCTACATAATGGACATGTGCGCATCCATCCCACATGTTCCCACTTATACAAGTCTCTCTCGTCCTCCTGGGCTTCCTTTTGTCAATACAACTCTACAATCATCAACCTTTCTCTTCTCCACTTTGTTTTATAGTGAGGATAGAAAGAATTCCAAAAGGCGATAACTCAGCTAGACACTGCTGTCTCTCTGTTTGGAGTAACTGCATTTCTCTTTTCTCACTTCAGGTCTGAGTTAACTCTTGCCTATCAATATCTTCCGCGCACATAGATCATACTGACAGAAATTAGACATGTCGGCATTATAATGGCGCCGACATGGTTAACTTTATGAAAATCAGCAAATTGCATGCAATGCAATATTAAACACATAATTAACCTCCAAACATAACTTCAAATTTTCTGACTTCTTTTCTATCCAAACATCTAACTGGAGATCTTTTTTCTTTCAAATTTGAATCTGTATATTGGTATTTACATAGAAGACATGGTTTAAAAATGAGTCAGCTATTAATTAATCATAATCGCGCCAGCTTTTTTCATTAAATAGGTGACGAAAGCGGCGAAAAAAATTTAATATAAATATGAGAAACAATATTTTCATAAAGAGTTTTCCACGCTTGCCTACGATTTCGATCTCCATTTTTTTCACACAAATGCTTGTCATCGTTTAAGCAAAAGTTTAACAAATGCTCCGAGTCATTTAGGACTGATGGATATGATAATACAAAATTTATGTAAGACGTTTCAAGAATAAAAATGAATCAGGTCTTAAGCAGAAAGTATATTTGGCAGGAGAACCGCATTGACCGATAATAACAAAAGTTATAAAGTTAATCACGAATTGAATCTTCATTGTTTTAAGGGAATCTATTACTTATATGGTTTAGAAATGACAATCGGTTTGTGATGTAATAATTTCCGAGTCTGCATCAAGTAGCTTTCTGCCTTTAGAAAATAAAAAAAATTCAAAATATAGCTCATTTGGTAGTGAAACTTATTCTAAGCCTTACCTTCGGTGACATGTATTTTTTAGATTAATAGGATATTTACTTATGTATGTTTGACCCACAATATCGGCAAAATTTCTTATCAAAGAAACGAGATCTGCCATAAGATCCATAGCCTTCAACGCTACATTTATCAACTGGAAGTAAGAACGAAATTTGAAGATTTTGTAACTGAAATGTGACTAATTCATTTATATTCTTTTAATTTTGACATGGAATATTTGAGTCTGCTAATTTCAGGTGGAATTCAATTGAGAAGGTCTCTTATTTGAAATGACACTGAATATTTCTTTCATTAATCACCATTTGTATTATTAAAATGCCTTAAGCCCATTAGTTATATTAGAGAGGAGGCATTCTAGAACCTATGTGATGGCAAAAATGCATCAGTGCACTTAGCGTCGATTTTGTGACCCTTAATTAGGCAGATGAACATATTGACTACTGCTCCACTTTCATTCATATACGATTTCTTTAATAAGAAAATTGTTTATAGTTAATTTACTAGTAAATTAAATGAAATTATACCGGTTCGCGACTACAGAGTGATTGGTGAATAAAAGCTAAGACCAGCACATAGTGCAAACAGAATAAAAGCATATTAACTGGTTTGAAATTTATTTTATTAGTATCATTAATACATTTTCAATCATGAAGCTTTCAGCGAAAGATTACAAATTGATTATATGACAAATTGTGTTACTAATAATAACTTGATCGCAACGCCTTACCATTTCTAGGTGGGCGTTTGAACATGACTTTTAAAATTTATATCAGAAAAAAATAGAAATATTAGCATAAACAGGAGAAAATTATAAAATTTTCAACCCATCGCTAATGAATGGGGATGAGATGAGATGACAAAGTGACCAATGCAAATCTGCAGATGACCTTAGTGGATGGCTGTAGAATTCGAAATTACATGTCATTCAGATTTGACTGAAGGTGAACCTAAGAACTGAAAATGCGGGCACTGACGATTTCTGGTTTCGGACGCAGTAAGGCTCCTGATCACTTAACTAACTTCTCTTCCCAAAATGTCTCACCCATTTAAGGGATTCTATAACTCTATATGATGAAAAAGTCGTATATTTTTGGTTGGCCATGATAATAATGAAGTAATAAATCAGACGCATATTCAGTAAAATAGTATTTCTTTACAGAACATGCAGTATTATTTTTAAAACGATAAATTTTCCCAAATTAACAAATTAGATAAATTTGTAATCCATAAAACAGCTCAATCATTTAAAATTTGCTGAAAGTATTAGAAAAGATTATAATAAAATCGCTATTTCAGAAGAATAGTTCTTAGACATGACTCAAAATTGATCCAATTCATTTTCACATAATTGGGAATGCGATAAAAAATACTTTCGAGCCTTAATTCATTAATTATTTCCTTCAAGATGTGAGTGCCTCTTAAGTTGATCATATCTGTAGATCAGCTTAAAGAAAAAAAGCTTCAGGATCAGTGAAAAGTACATTCGGAAAATTCTTACCTTTTTAACGAAGCCACAGTCGCTCTAACTAAAAGAATACCAAAGTAAGAGAAAAAACCTGTTAAGCTAAGGCTCTTCTCAGCATTATTATCCCTACTATGGCAAAATAGGAAGGAGGCAGAGGTGGTTACAGAATATTATTTAGAAGAGAATAATGCGGAAGAACGACAATCTTACAAACAGAAAATCGAAGAAATGATTAAAAAGAGAATCTCAATGGGGCAAGCGTGAGATAACGTGAGAAAATTGATGAAGAGCAAAGAAATGAAAAAGGGTGATGGATGGATTAAATCAGCAAGCAATAGAAGGTAAGCCCATTTTAACTTCGGATTTCTACTGAAATTATCCACAAATAACAAATCCAATTCCGATATATTCCTGAGAGATGAGAGTTGAATCGACCTCATTTCATATCCCCATCACCAACGTAATATTTTCGTCCGGTAGGGTTTTATTTAAGTTCACATATGCGTAGTATAATTAAAAAGAGATTTCTAAAGGAGGAGAGGGTGAACAATACACTTGAAGAATTATGTAGCCTCACAAGTAAAGGCTAGCTGTCGTTAGGTTCTCTCTAATCTTCGCCTTCTGCACATCTTGCTTACCTCAAAGGAACCAATCACTGAGGTGCATTGAGTCATATTAATAAATGATGAAGTCAAGAGTTCATTCAACTTTGAAATCACAGGCACATTTTTAACTGGAAGCTTCCATAGTATCTCCGACTGATCGAGCGAAATTTAAAGAAATAAGGAATATATACTGCTTTCAAGTTTGAAATATCACTCGTTTGAACCATGGTTGAAGGTATGCATAATTATTCACTAAGATATTTTTAGAATAAAATTTAACGTATAAATCAATGAGAATATTTTTTATGCAAAGTTCTTGATGACAATCAGCATTTTAATAATAGTTTGCAAATGGACTTATTTACTCATTAACCAGATTTTTGTAAAAATCATACATGATGTTGAGCTTAAGTTGCTACTTCAGTCACCCCTAAATATTTTCCTGCAGTTTCTCAAAATGAGCTGACCTTTAATTTAAAACTTGAGACTTTGAGTTTTGTATAACGGTTCCTTGCATCAATCTTAGCATGCATTTCTGGAACGGTCAACCACTATTGTTGCACTTAAACATCTGGCTTCTTAATTTTTGATAAATGCTGAAAACCTGGCTCTGTCCCAATAATTTAAAAGTCTGATATCCTAAGGGAAAACTATATTTCATTTGCCATGTGGAACTCATTTTAATTTATTAAAAAAAAGTAATTAAACTATCCATCTTTGTATCCCAATTATACATAAGGTATTTCTTCTTTCGAGGAAAACATATTTACCAATGCAACGATATGGCATGAACTTTTGAAAGGCATTTCGATTTCATAACTTCGCAAGGGTTTTATTGAACCATCAGACTTAAAAATTCAAGACTAAGAACTATTTCTTCAAAAAATAAAATTTCATGTCATCTTAAGGCATAGTTTCTGCACTTTCATGAAAATTGTTATTTACATTGTTTCAAGCGACTATTACATTAATTAACCGTGAAAACGGTTATGCCTTTCTTCACAAAATGTATCATTTTTATTTACCCTTTTTTAATTCACTATAGGATCAGTAATTTAGGACATTTTATGAAATTTTTTGAAATCTTACAAATTAACCGTATTTAATAAAATCATGGAATTTTATTTTCTGATAAATAAAAAAACTGTAATTTACGAAGCGGAAAAACAAATTATAATATGTTTTAACATCGTTATTTAATACTTATTATTACCAAGAACATTAGATAAATTATTAAATACGTCACAATGACTTCAGAGATGAGGTTATATTTAAGTCACATTTAAGCAGATATAAATAAATATTTTTCTTGAAAATCACATTGATTTCATTTTAATTCTTTTATTAGTTAGGAATCCTGTCACATGAGAAAATAATTAGTGATTTGGATTTTTGTGCCAAGAACTAGACGGTGATCTAACCCACAAATTAGATACTTATTAAGTCAAAACGGTGAGAATTGGGGTTTAATGCAATTAGGATGCCTCCTGACGCAACTCTTTGCCTAGGCTAATAAGTCCATTACCCCAAGAATTAGATTTTTAAAATAATGACTAAGATCGTGGTAAATTTTCAATTAATTAATTTATTTTCTCTAACAGGACTTGATGCTACCTCAATACAACTGAAAGATATTGAAGTAAGTTATATTTGCAATTTTATGCAAATACTATTTTGAAATGGTAAAGCCACAAACCATAATATCAGATTTCATATTTTTATAACTTTCCAAATTTAAATTTGATTATTTATTAGAAATTGAAGGTACATTTGCATTTGATGTTACTTGATGAAAAGTTGAATTGTGGCCTTCCATTACTCCTGCGGAACAGAATTAACTACTGCATACTACTGAATGAGCTTTGATATCATGAAGTCGGACCTGACAGATAGGGTGTAATCGAAATATCAGTAACAGCTAAACAATGATTTTTTGGGAACCAGATACTTTGTTTTAACAAACTGAATATTTGTGTTACGCCAAAAGAAGAAAATGTAGCCCTAAGTAATTATGTGATAATCATAGAAGAGATCATAAATTGATGTTGGTAACGGGTTTTCTTCGAATGAATTTAAATATCACGAATACTTGGTCGAGATTGCTGGTCAAATGGTATTCGTTCGTCCATATATCCTGTCGGAAATGAAGCGCCCAACTTACCACGGGAAAAAGAATTATCAGTGAGCTCGAAGTCAAAACATTGTATTTTGATATTATGTTATTATTGAATGATAAAATGGATTCACGTAATTTCTTAATGCTCACATGTGGATCCATCAGTTGTGATGTCTCAAGATCTCTTCCTGTACGCAATATATGATGAGCTAACTACATATATTCAGAAAAGACTGCAAGTTAAAGAGAAAGTCAATTTTCGTAGGACATTACTTCAACCTATTCTTTTATTTCAATATTTTACATTTTAGTCTGAAGTCGTAGAATTCAACGTCGGTGTTAGCCATCTCGCCCTGGATGAAGAACGCGAACGATACACAAGAATTCGGGAACGCATTGAATCGATCGTCGATGGACTGAACAAGAAAGTGAGTTTATTTTCATTCTGGAGAAGTTAAATCTATTTGATTCTCTTTTAGGAAACTGAAAAGGGAAGGATACAGCTGGAGACTGCTCAAAAACTTCTGGTAGGTCTACACTCCCTCGAAATTGATAATATCAATTCAATTTAGGCAGCGGCTACTGGAAATACCGAGACACTTCGCTACTTGGAATCCATATCTTGTCTCGAGAACATTTTCACAGTAAGATTCAAGTGATTTCATGAATACTTTCGATAAAATTTTATATACATAAATTTGGAATGCAATATTATTTATTAGTATGGAATCACAATCTAACAGTATAACTTACATGCAGCTAAAATGACTAAATAGCTACGGCCTTCACTGACTCAGACCCAATATAATTTCAAGTGCACTTTCTTCAAGACAAATGGTTAATCTTGACAAAAAATTTGTGTAGGAATGAATGCTTATGTATTATTGATGGCTGAAGGTTGACAGGTTTGCATAGACTGATTGTCAAGATGTACAAGAACAGAGTGCTTTTGCATAATAATAAGAATGACAGGCAGCTTGGAAACCATCAGTGAAATATTAATTGTTCCTATATATGTCTAGTTGATCCACCCTACGTACAAACGTGGAGCCTCCATTTGTGGCTTATAATATCCTATGACAAAATAAATATTCTTTGGCAACGAGGTGTTTGTCAGAATCCTATGAAGAGCAGAAACTGATAATATAATGGGAAAAGTCCCTTCAGTAATGTCATCTGCTTGATTATATTTTAATAAAATAGGGCGTTCCATAAAAATACTTCCACAAACCGGATACTGCATATATTACTGTATATTATTATATAAACGAAAAATTCATAGTTCCGATTGAACAGCCTCGTTTCTTTATCATCTCGGTTTATCTGTTTTAAAATTGAAGCGTAGAGGGTTATGTTTATGTAAGTGTATGTAGAGTGCTGGCACGCCGGTCAGTGATCTCGATTGTCCATCCGAGATAAGTGACCTCTAGTTGTTTCCAGTCTCATACGCACCCAGCATTTTCAGATGTGCTGTTGTCAAGACCAGAATCTCCCTTCAATCGGCATTTATGCCAGTAGATTAATTTCTATATATCACTTCAATAAAACATGACTATAAATATGTTTAAATGGCATCAATAATACTGGGTTATTTAGTGAAGAAAATGTAGACAAATATATAGACAGATTTGTATATTTTCTTAAATATCACGCAAAATGAAAAAATAGATAATGAATTTGTTAGAATATTCTTTATCATAAAACCAAATTCGAAAATTTGCCTATTATTGTCAGTCTCTTAAAAATTCTAAAAAAGCTATTAATAAATACAAAAGTGATAAAATTATACAAATTATCACATCTACGGAGCTTATTAAATCGCGTTTTTGGTACATATATTTGGACTAGGCATTAATATCTTATCACTTTGACTAACTTGTGTTTTGTATCTTAATTCGATAGTATTTTTATATTACACCCCATTTATATTCATACAGGATGTCACCAAAGCAGCTATCGTAACAGCAGTTGGACTAAGTTCTGAAGACAGTATTTCACAACGTGTTCTTGAATCAAAAGTAAGTAATCTCCTTTTTTCTCATTCGATTGAAAAGCTAATCTATTTTAAAATGGGTGTGTGATATTGTAAGGATGCCGCAGAGTTGTGGCTATATTTACAAACTCAAAATATTTACTTGAGCTAATGGTATGCAAATAGGAAAGAAATTGATTCAGATTAGAGAGCAGTATAAACTAATCTTAAAAAATTACAAATATTCTCCAAATTGATGTAATAAATATGGTTGAAATCGACTGTTGCAATTTAACGTATGCGTTGATCGAAAAACTTTGTTTAAAAATGATAAAGAAAACCAAGGAATTTGAAATTTCAGATAATCATCGAGATAGAGGTGGTATTCCGTAGGAAGCATGTCTGATATAGAATATAGTAAAGAGTATCTTATATATAGGGCAATATATAAAAGGCCATGAGGGTATATAAAAATTCAAGAGTTATAAAGAAGTGGTAAAGAGTACAAAGTTGAGAATCAGCGACCATGTTACCACAATGGCCGCTTCCGTCTAAAGCAACATGGGAGTTGATTAAGTATCAGCTGTTCTCGCATGTTAATCCGCGTGATGATGACATCAAACGAATGCACACATTCTATTTTAAGCTCCATCACTCATGTCAAATTAGTGAAGAACAGATTAACCATTAAAGAATAGGTTTCATTGCTACTTTACCTTGAATATTTGACGAGACAAAATAATATCATTGGTAGAAATTAGATATGATTAATTAATTAATTACGCTTACAACTTTCCACCAATTTCACTAGAAAGTTCATCTCACAGGTAGTAAATCGAAAGTTGTTTGTACTAGAGTTTAGGACCAGAAAACGTCAATAAGAAAATTATAAGATGAGTGATAAGTCATAGAGAGAACTGAGCGAAGCCCATTAATGCGATACCATGTATAACGAGGAAATCAGTAAACAATCGATAAGAGGATATTTATCAGTTTTAAGCCGCAAATTCACTACAATTTCTTATCTATCTATAAAAAGACATTTCTTAAATCATTTAATTCCACAAAGCCAATCTTGGACATCTTTTTTTTGAAATCTTCTAGCTATTGACCAACAATGTAAAACAATGCTGGAATTACACGACCCAACTCTCCAACCTCGCCGCAATCCATTTAAAATCAGCCGCTGATTTTCACATTGTAAGTTAGCGCTTCGATTTACTAACGCCATCCTCTATCTCTGTAGTTTAATCATGAAATCACTGAGATACGAGCTCAGGCCTCTCAAATGAAAGCAGTTTCAGCATCGCAAATTGAAGCATTCTCTCCAGAGGGTCAAATTATCGAAGCTTCTAGTCTCAATGATGAAATGAAAGTACGTTTTACTCCCAAAATTAAACTACATGATTAAACTAATTATCAGAATCGACCTTCACTATATCTTTCTAACTGCGTTTAATTATTGATGACTTGTAAATGACAATACTTCTTTTAATTGTGATAGATTATCTTATATAATCTAATTCATTTTGGCGCACTCTTCGTCTTAATGGTTAATGATATATCGCGAACTAATAAACTTCAATATAGTATCATTTAATACGATTGGGAATGCATATAAGAGCGCATATATTTGATTAAAGGATTAAACTGACGATAAGTTCTATGTTAATATATCTGAACTCTGCGACTATTCCTGTGGTGAGAAGAACCAATATATGAATAGATATTACCTTACTAATGACCATTTAATATAACAGCGGCTAACTGACATTATAGTCTAGTCTTTTACTAAGCCAAATCATCACGGCAATAGCTAAGATCCAGAAGCAAGAAGAGATAACGCCCATAGCTCAAGGGACAGATTAAATAAAAATCAAATCTTGATCTTTATTAAGTGTTTAGTTTAATTTGAAAGGTATGAAAAGGTTGGCTTTGTTGATTAACAGATAAATGGAGCTGTTTCGTTTGCTTGTATTTTATTAATTTCGCATTTCATAAATTCGTGTGATACGAGGAGGAAAAGTCTTCGACTTCAGTGGTCGTTTGGCAAAATATATCCCCTAATTTTTATTCCCATCTCATCACATCCAATGCAGAAAATAAATATATTCATCGATTCAAGATCCGTTGAAAACATGTTGGTATAAGAATCAGAAAGAAAAGTTACGATTTTTCATCAAAAACAACCAAAACTTGAGGTCGTTAATATTTTGTTACCACTTCCAAATTTCACGTACATATGCTTTTTATATAGCCATGTACTGAAGTGGTATTATGTTGTTATTACAAGTGACTTAAAATCTAATAAAATTATTGCTAAAAAACCATAATCTGGTGACTAATCGAGCAAAGAAAACTGGAGCTTTCGGTGATAGCAAATTTTTCTCACAATATATGCCTACTTGAATCATTCAAAAAATATGATCATTAATGAGCCAATAAAATTTAATTAACAATCTAGAATGGTCGTCATTACTATTAGTTTGTGAAATCAGAGACGGCGAAATTGAATGCCCCATTGTCAATTTAATTATTTGGATGTCAGAACGCACCGGTTACGATCGATCAGTAGAGAAATGACTGATGCTTATTTATCAATGAGATAGGTTTCACTGAATCTTTCCCCTTTCAAAGATGTGTTTGAAAACAGTACCAGCAAAATAGTATAATAGTTTCAACATTCTACTCATAGCCATTAGAAGAGATAAACGTATGAAGATGACATCAAACGCTGGCATTTGAACTTTATAACATTGTGAAATGATGCAGTGAAATACGCCTATTAAGCAAAAAGTGAACAATCTGAAGAATCCAGAAGTCAGATAAAGTATAACACTCTTGATGATCAACTTTATTTGTACTTTTACTGAACCCCCTCCATTTTCACCATTTATTGGACTACTTTATAATTTCTTGTGGTTAGATACTTTTCCATGAACGAGAATGATATTTTAGCTTTACCCTACTATAATAATAATAATTAAATGCTATAATAGGTGAGACTGAGCGCTTTCCAAAACCTAGCTGAACGGGCTCGAACTTTGGTTTCGAAAGCACCCTCAGTTCTTCCAATTGAAAATCGGCTCATGGAAGTTCGCGATGGAATGGCAAAAGATTACGAGGGCTATGGTCCACTGATGGTGCAAATGCTGATCGATTATGTGGGAAGCAACTTTACCATAAGGAAGGGGGATTCACTAGCCCTTCTGGATACCACTGAGAATCCCTACTTATGGAAAGTTATGACTAAGAGCGGGCCCCAATATGTACCATCGATTGCGTGTATTATCGCCTCTGCGAATGGTGAGCAAGTTCATGATGCATATAGGTGAGTATCGATTTTCCGCTTTTATGAAACCTTTCCGCAAAAAAGTCTTTTTAAATGAAAATGCGCCAGTCAACATGAACGTCCGCTAAGCTAGAGATCACGAGATCGATGCCAATCAGTCCATATTCAGTAATGTGGGTAGCCAACAGTCCTGGTAAATTCTGGTCAGCAAGAGAGGTAATAGAACACGAGTTTCATGTAAGAGTCGTTTCAGAATACCTTCTCTCTTCCTAATTCGATTGTTGTGAATACCTTTCCTACTGGGTTTGGGAAGTTTTTGGATATGAGAATAACTCTGTTGTTGTTTAAACCAGGTGCAGCTGTCAAATTTTAAAGAAAATCACTTCTAACAACAGATCTCATCTTCTTAGTCTACTTATTCCCGATTAGGGAGGTCAATTATCTCAGATATGATTCCAAAATATTCGTTTCCTGGCAAGATTCGTTCGCAATTAGATTGATTAAGCTCCTGACTAAACCTAATTTCTTTCTATGTAGATGCTGCTATCCTACATATCAGACATCCACTTAATTAAACTTCATAATTTTGACGTTATTTGTTGGACGTTTCGGTCCTCTCTCGAATGTATTGAGAACTGGAAGATTAACCATCTTGCATGTAAGATTTAACTCATCCATTCGTCAAATCTGCTCCCTAAACTGTGTTAATAAAGCACTGAGATGCTAAGTCTACACTAGGTCATCGTTAATGTTACTCATGCAGTTAGATTGGTTTTGGAGATTCCTTCAAACCTATTTTTGGACACAAAATGGTATCGCTTTGGGGATGTATGGGGTATTGAGAAACTTGGTGATTGGATTTCTCTCGCATACAGTCGGACATTTCATGAACTCATTTACCACTATTATGATACTGGTAGCAAATATACTCATCTTCAGTTAAAAAGCTACAAAGCATTAGTTCTGTCTTTCATTTTTTTCTATAAAACTAGTCCTAATCTTTCTGTTTGAGAAGCTAGTTAACATGCCTTATTATGTCAGAAAATTCCAATAATCTTATTAGAGTATTGTAAATAAATTAACTGAAGGCGATACCGTTGAAAGTTCCAATCCTTTTTAACAGACTAGTAAAGAAAATTACCGTCTCACTTGATTGATTTTAATTTCATTTAATCTCATGGCACATTTATTTTGATCAGCAAAATAGACATTATGCAAACAGTTATCGACACCATTTACAATGCACCAAAAATGGTCACTTAGATCTCTCTGATTTGTATGGAAAGAGGCTAAGGTCATCTGTAACATATTGAGAACTACGGACAAAAGACCTCGGAGATAATTCCTCTCGATAAAGTTGCATCTTAATATTCCGTATCAATTGTATCTCTATAGATATATGAAAGAAACAGTCTTGACAACAAGGGGAATTTAATCTTTCTCAAGTCGTCATGTCCAAACACTGAATACCTGGATACCACGGCAAGATAGATCGGGTAAAGGATCTTAGTAAAAAGTTGGGGTTATTCAAAACTTAGGAAAGGATAAACACTCGGATTTGAGTATAAACGCGACCAGCTCGAGGAACGGTAGAATACGCATTTGGGAGTGGGGGATTGAAATAAGGCCCCAGAGTTAACCAGATTTGGCATCTGAGGCGATCATTCACCTTAAATCAGGTCTAAATATTAGGAATTCGTTAGTAATGCAATAAAGTAATAGATAAGACGTGTAAAGTATTTAAATATTTTTAGGAATAACCTTTGTTGCGACTGAAGACAATTAATAAATAAATCTTCAAAGTCGAATTTAACGTTTTCTGATACAAACGCCGTATTTGCAGATTAACAGGGACATATTTGTATAGGATAAATATCCCAACAGTCCAATCCGCCATCTCATATTTCCCCGTGACTGAATATGCATTTGAAAGGAAGTCATCTCATCGGCATACTCAAGTGAGATGATAAATACTATTTGTATTTAATCAGATGTCTCTCATTGGACTCTAGATTAATAGTATTCTCCTAATCTAGTAAAGTAGAGGAGAGTATGTGAACTGAGAGGGTCAAATATATTTGCAAGAGTGCCTAGTTAAGAATACGTGAGACGGTCTTTTAATGAGGTCAATACAATTATAATTATAGACAGTAAAATGAATGTAGATAAATTGAGTGCATCATATAATACTGCCTCTGTCTTTATCAAACATTAAAATTTACTTTTCAGAACTTTAGCTACCGTCAAAGAATCCTGGAACAAAGCCCTCGATAACTATCGTCGGCAGCTGGCCATTTACTATAGGAAGTATCTCCAGAACGTCGTAAATGGAAGAGTGAGTTGAAATCTTGTTGATTTCAAAGCAAATAACCACAATTGAAACATCTCAATTAATACTTTTGTTGGCAACAGGGTCTTCATGTGATTGACTCTCAAGCAAAGAGACGTTTCATCGAAGATCTTGACCGACTTCTCATTCAGTCTGGTGCTGATGAAGGGCATCTTTTGAATGTTCTGGAAACGGTCAAGAGTAAAATCGGTAGGTTTAGTAATAGGGCAAAAGTTAATTAGGTAGCATGTTAAGGGATCATTCAAAATTATATTTTGGTCCTTGCAGTTACAAGAGCTGATCAAGCAGATGAAGTATGGAGCCGAATAGAAGTGGATCTCCTTCATCAACCTCTGATTGTGTTGCATGAGCACATGAAGTCCCTACGAAAAATGGACGAAAGTGTTGAATACTTTACCTCTAATATGAAGGATTATGCTTCGATCTTTGCCACAGAATCTCGTGGACTTCAAGCCCAGTTAGAGAGTCTAAGGTGAGATTCTGAACTTGAATAGAACTAGTATCGAATTTTCACCTCCTGTTGTCAATAATTCCTTGCGAAATACAAAGAAGCCGAACAAAAAAGTCAACAAATATCTGATCCTCAAAGTGATAGGTATTTAAACATAGGTCTCCATTCAGTTCGAATCTGACACGTTAATTCTACTAATGAATTGAAATGCGTAGCGCTTGATATTGGCAAATTCTTTCATGACACATTTAGAACTAATATAATTTTGGCGGGAGGAGCTGAGGTCAAAGAGCTTGTTTAATTTAACAAGAAGTCATTTGAAAACAAAAGTCTTAACCTGATAATGATCATTTTAAATTCAGCCTACTCCCAGACTAACAGCTAAGATGCCAAGACTAATGTGTCTGTATGCAGGGATGAATGTCAGAAGGCTTGGAGACTACAAAAATTTGACTCGTCGTCGGATCAACGACACTTCAGTCAGGACTAACTGTGAAAATTTCAGAAGCGGACTGAGTTCTCATTCTAATAGGACCGATTGGGAGACAAGCTGTGGGATGTAAATTGCTCTTAGGCTCATAGACTCTGTCACCTTGACCAATGTTTGCAGGTATCTAGTCTGAAGCAATTCGTTAGACTTGAGGAGCCCATAGATTCTGTATTAGAATGATCAGAATATTGAATCTGATTTGCGTTACATTATATTAAAACCCAATTGTGATGGCAGCCGGTATCTTTAATTGTGAACTTTAGCACTATCTGCGTCTGTCATGGTCTCATCGAATTAGTTGAATCTGGGTAACTGAATTCCACAGATTATGCTTTATCAATTTCGGTCAGAGAACCAGATAGATGTCTGTAGTATTCCTTGCCAAAACTAAACAGTGGGATTTCCGAAGTACTCTGTCGATCTTTAATTCATTACGACATCTCCCATTTGAGAAAAATGCAAATTTTTTTGAGACCTCCGTTTAATAGTGAAATGGTGATAAAAGATGATTAAAGCCATGTCTAGTCCGTTTGCTTTAAGGAACAAAGGCTACTTATATCACTTTTTCCCCTTTGTAGATTAACCCACGATCGAAACAGAGCAGAACTGAAGGATCTTTATAATCGAGTCCACAACTGGAGATCGGTTTACACGGCCTCCCTAGACGAGTTCCCTGAAGGAGTAGGACGTTTAGTGGTCTCCAATGTCTCCTCCAGCTCTGGAGTATCTTCATTAGAAGGTCCATCTATTCCCCTGCCTCCATCTCCCTTCGGAAGAATAACTCCAACTGAGGTGGAAGAAGAACTAGAATTCCTTGAAACTCGACCACGGCGACGGCGAATTAATGTTGGAGTATCGAACATCAAAGATGAACCGCCGAAATCAAAAGTATTCACCTGTGGAACCAATATAAACCCTCGACAGATACCCGCCTCTGTTAAGGTGGTTGATGTAGAGAAGCCAAAGATGATCCGAGACGTCGCAACTAACACTCCTAATCGACGTACTATCAAGAATACTCAGACAGATATAAGTGGAGATATGGTTACCTCTAAGTTTGCTAGTACTCTTAGTGAAAAAAATCGAGTGGACTGTATGACGCAGATTGGATGGGTGAGAGCGCAAAAGGCACAACAAGTAGACGACTCCATTATTTCAGCAGCTCTAGAAGTAAACGAACCGGTTCCATCAATTGCTTCAGCAACTGATGGTGCTGTTCCAGATAAATTTCAAGTGAACTTCACAACTGGACAATCAAAAGAGGTAGAGAAGTGTGGCCTAATGTTCCAGACCGATAATTCCAGACAAATTCGTCGAAACTCTGAGGACTTTGAGGTTGTGAAGGATTCACTAGATTCGGCAGATTTTGCAGCACACATCCCTACTCGAGCATTTGATTTCGAGACGAAGAAAAGAGATCTGGACATTATAACCCAAACTGATCAAATATATCCAGATAAACTAGTACCAGGAACACAGGAATTTACAAGAGTATGGAACAATACTCATCTGCAAACCGAATGCGATATTGACTCCATACAATTTGAAACGGTTCCTCGGCCTCTGAAATCATATAATGTAGAAGCTCAAAATGTGTACCCTCTAAAAGCTCATGGAATAACGGATGGAAGAAAAAAGCATACAGAACGTGGTCAACAAACGTTCACTAAAGAATCTAACATGGAGACAGAGACTCGTAACTTTATGAGCAGCGGAGAGTATAATGCAATCAATCGACATCTACTACAATGTGCCAGCGAAGATTTTGCCAGAGACATATCCTACTGTGAACGGAAGGCGGATGATCGAAGCCTCTCGGACCTTGATATTCAATTTAGCGGACCAAAAATGCAAAAAACTTCCGTTGCACATAGATGGAGACCAAGAGTGACTGACGAATGCACTTGCTATAAAATGACATCCCAACAGTTTCAAAAATCGAAAAGCATTTCCTCTGACAATGTTTCATTCCACCTCAACATAATGCCACGTTATGGTCGTTGCGAGACACCGAAAATCAAAAGCAGAGTTCCTGAACTAAGAAATTCAGGATGTCAAGTTGGAACAAAACTTATTCCGAAGGAAATCCGAGTATCAGCCCTGTCAGTAGAAGTTCATGACAAAATGGTGGCTGCAAAACTTGAACTTCCTATGCGCTCTGTTATGTGTCCAGCTTCTGTTTTCTGTCAACCAATTTTAACTGAGGAAAGGGGTATTCAGATGGTAGATGTGAAGGATGTTGATTCAATTCAAATTCAAACAGACAACAGGTCGTACTTAGCGAGAGTGCAATCGGCCAAACCAATACGTTCAAGATCTTCAACCCACATCGTTCCAAAAGAAACCTGTTTCATTGAGTTCAGAACAGACCCACAGCTAATGAATAGTGGAAGTGTGAATTTTGTCAAGAACACTACAGATCGTAGCACCCATGTCCCGAGAGTTCTTACTGAAGCGGAATGTCAATTTAAAGTTACTGGTGATCTGACAGCCACTTCCTCTGCTGAATCGACGTATCTCACTGCTTGTGGTATGAAGCCTAGTCAACGTCATAGGTCGTGTCAAGTAGGAGCAGTACTACTTCCAGAAACTATGGAGGTTAGTACGGTACCGCTCAATCTAACAAATATCGATCAAGTAGAGAAACGTAATATAGCTGTGGATGCTGTAATTTGTCCAACCAAGGTCAAAGTTCGGCCAGTTCTGACAGAGGATGTTGGAATTCATGTTGCCAAGACAATGGGCCTACACCAGATGAATGTGAAGATTGCTGACAAAGTTTACAATGCAACTGTGTCACCAACATCAAGATACCAATCTCGGGAAATTGAGGTTACTAATTCGCAAATTTGCACGGTGGAAATAGATTGTGGAGAAGATCATGCTGAAAACTATACAATGACTGTTGCACCAGCTGTAAACGAGAGAGGTTTAATGATAAATTTGAATAAGCCATATAGACAACTGGAAGCAGCCAATCAATCAAGCTGTCCTACTTGCCACTGTCAGTTGGAGACATCTTGGTCGAACACAGAAACCAACTTACATAAATTTAAGCCAATAGCGAAATCTACCCAAGTTGGGACCGTTTTAGAGCCAGTTAGAGTTCAAATTATGAATGTGAGTACAAAATCTAGGGCTCCATCAGAAATAAGAACACTTGCAACGGAGGTTCCAAGTATTATCTGTCCGTCTACTGTTGAATTAGTTTCCACCCTAGTTGAATCAAGTGGTATCAAGATTAAGGATGTTTCTGAAGTCGGTAATGTGAATATTGCTAGGGGCGAAACAACCTTCTATGCCAATATACGTAGTAGATCCGTTGGAACCATCCCAGTAAATCCCCTGATTCGACAGGGTTATTTTGATCACAGTCGACTGGGTACGAATATGGGTGAAGTATCAACTGAAGTAAAGAGGTCAGACGATACCCGCATGAGTGATAAACCGATCATCCAACAAGCCAAATTCGAAATTGTTGGTAAAAGAATTGACGGAATCTGCGAGGTGTGCAATGGGACTGGAAAAACCACAGATATAGCTCAGAATACCGAGACGTTTACCCAGCATGATGTTGGCTGTGAATTTTCAACAAGAGGAGTGACAAAAGAGATTGCCAGCAATCTGAGACCTGTAGTTAGTGAGTCAGTTAATGCCCAGAAATCCAGGATGCATAGTGTCGAAACACAGGTTGGGGCAGTTCTCAAACCAACTCGTGTTTATATGGCTAATGTGGAAATTCAACCACGCGCTATCGAAATAGCCAGACAAATGGGTATGACTCCTAACGTGATAATATGCCCCTCTACAATTGAACTAAATACACAACTGGGTGAAAATATGGGCATTCAGGTGATAGATGTTAAAGATATCTCTAATATGGAAGTCGTAGCAGGATCATCCATATTCGAATCCAGCTTTGTGCCAAGAAGAGGTGCTGGAAGTAGTAGTATATCCACAACGTTACCTGTATTAGGCAATACGAATATTGTTAGTGGAAGAACCGGGCTAACACTTGGTCAAGAAAGCGCCAACAGACCGATGTCTAGCATTATATCGAATAATGAGACATTTGTTCTTCAAGATATCGGTTGCAATTTCTCCATAAAGGATACTAGTATTGGAGTAATTTGTGAACATTGCCATGGAACTGGAAGAGTCGAACAGTCTTTGGGCGGATTCTCGTCTATTCGTAGTACTTCCATTGATTTATCGCGAAAGCCTTCTTTCATTCACCACAGAGCAAGCACACCTCTTTCAAAGAATGCTGAATGCCAGGTTGGAATAATTTTGCGTCCACAATCAATTCAAGTGTCAAGTATTAATGTGAGTCCAAAAAATAGAACAATTGCAGGTTATTTAGGTCTGGATGCTGATTCAATTCTGTGCCCAGCTAATCTTCAGGTGACCTCTGAAATTGGCGAAATGTCTGGAATAGAGTTGCTAAACGTGAGAGATGAATCATGCATAAAAATTCAAGCTGGGGATGCACTACTTGATGCAAACCTTGAATCGCGTACATCAGATGCATCATCCACGGCTAGACGTAAACCTGAATTCTTAATGAACCTCCAAACTGGTCCAGGTGTATTCACATTAGGTCCAAGTACATCCCAAATCCCTGATCATACGCTGAGCGAAAGTTTTAGACTAAGCGATGCTGGCTGTGAAATTGTATTGCGAGACACTGGCGCTGGAAGGGTTTGCACAAGCTGTCAAGGAACAGGTCGTATGGCAACCACGTCGATAAAATCATCCAGACCATTTGAGGCTTCAAATATTGAACAGTATGGTTCCCTTGTGCCTGCAGTCATGGTTAACAAGTCTGCTCGCTCTGAATCAAAGTCATGCCAAGTTGGAGTGATCCTGACCCCGACAAATGTTAACATTGCCCCCATTGAAATGTTCCCAAGAAACATATCCACAGCTGTAGATTCCGGATCAGTAGTTTATCCAGCGGCAGTTGATCTGGAGAGTAGATTGATGGAAATATCAGGAATTCAGATAAAAGAGGTAGCAAATACGGATGAAATCACATTCATCAAGGGTTCTGAGAAATTCGTACCCAATGTGGTGAGAAAGAACCGGGTTCCAGAGACATGTATTCTTGAAGTAAGATCAACTAATCCGGTATCCAGTGGAAAATTTAGTCTCCAGAAAATCGGCTGTGAATTCCGACTCAAAGAAACAGGTACTTACGCTTTATCCAGCAGTAAGGGGTTTACTTCAGCTGTCACCGCATTACGAGTAAAACATGTTTCCAGCCAAGTTGGATTGAGTCTAGTTCCCAAAACAGTTCAAGTTGCGGACATGTCTGCAACCGCTTCAGATAAACGAGTGGCAGCTAATCTTGGACTTAAAGCAAATGCTCTAATCTGCCCATCCTCCATTGACCTTGAAATGAATTTGACAGAGACGGGAGGTGTGTCGATAACTGACATAAAGGAAGTTAGAGAAGTAGGCATCAGAGTGGGAGAAAGCAGAGGTGTGATTAGCATCACCGGACGAAATATGAAGACATCCGACATGGCGTCAAGAGTAACGGACGCTGCTTGTTTGACATTCGTCTGCAACAAGCCGTTAGCGACTTATCAAGGCGCCAGACCACCGTTAGGCAAGCCGTTCGAATCTACTACGACTATGGTAAATAAGATGTTTGATCAGAATGCTAGATGCACGTTCCGACTGGGAGAATCCGGTGAAACAAGTCTTCAGACATCGTCCTCTTCTAAAAGTGTCAGAAAGACAGAAACGGGATGTCAAGTTGGCGTACTAATGGTTCCTAGAACCGTAAAAGTTTCTACGGTAAAGATGGTACCTGAAGATAAGGCCAGTTCGAATACTATGGGAGTTTCAGAACTCTCCACTCTGCAGGCAAGTACCTGCGAGCTTGAACCTCGAATTTCAGAGAGAACTGGTATTCGGATCGCCCAAATGGACGCCATTCAAAAAGTTCAATTGGAGCTAGGCGGTCAGATCTACACAGCGACAGTTATTCCACCTCGCAGCACAATATCTAGCCCATGGAGCTCAAGACCAACAGTGATTAGTATCACCGGTTTCCCAATATCTGGTACTCAAAGTCCTTTATTGTCACAACGTCCAGAAGCTAGTGTCTCGGATGTAGTTGGTCCTTATCTTTTAAGTCTAAAAGATGGAGCCACTCAGAAACAGAGCATAGTAGAAGTTGCTGGTCTAACTTTAGGTGGAAAGATTGTCCAACTCCGCGTAAACGCTGATCTTCGTAATAAACTCTTCGTTCAGAGTGGTCAGCGAAGTGATAGAAGATTTACAGGCTATCTTGATTCCTCTCAACGTCCATCATCCTCAAGTGAACTCTGCCATTCAAATCGCCCAGATTCTAGACTTTGTGATGTGGCTTGCGAAGCTCTTATCAAACCCGAAACTCTAGAAAAACGTCTTCAGACATTCTTCATTTGATTTCTCCATGATCAGGTATTACTATTAACCATCACCCTTGATTTCTAGTATTCTGTTTCGATCTCTCCAATGACGAGTTTATCCTGTCTTTCACTACCTATCTATTTATTAGTTGTAAATTGTTCTACTTTTTTTTGTTTCGATGATCCCAGTTGGAAATTTTTTATTATCGAGCAGTAATAAAGTCATTGCTTAGATGTGAATTTATTATAGGAGTTAATAAGGTGGAGAAATGTGTGTCGGCGATTATATTAGGCAGACATTTGACAAGTCTTGTCAGGCACTCTATCTATAACTAACTTTAAGTTTTACTGGCGACAAACAATTAAAGGTAGACACGTACGTAGGTAGGAGAGACATGTGCAGAGCGTAAATTAATTGAAAAAAGTGGAGAGAGCTGCCTCCCATTAAGTCAAGACTGATAAAATGGCTGTTTACGCGTAATTTGGGGGGAAATTGGAATAACATTACTTTCAAATCACTCAAATCAAATTGTCATTTACTTGTCTGTATAAAGTTTGCGGTGGAATATACACTGACTATCATAATGACATTGAGGTTTCGTATATGCTTAGCAATGCGTTTAAAGTGCATTACTACTCACAGTAGAGGTACTATGTAAAAGCAAGATAAATTTTGTAAATGCAGACATAGTGATTTAGAAGAACTTAACAATTAGGTTTCTGGTTTTAGCTTCTAGTTATTCTGTAGAATATGCTCTTCTGATTTCCATCAGTCTTCACTGCAACAGGATAGAGAGATGACAGGAGTAAAAAACAAGTTTATTGACGAAAGTACTCGAAGAGCGAGATAAGACCAAAAGGGATGGAGTGGTCAATAAGTGCTGGAGGTTGTGGCGGTGAAATGGAGGAGTGGAGATGGCATATATGTTTACAGAGGGGGCATAAATAAGTCAGGGGATAACATAAACAGATGGAGGGATCTTAGGAACTTCTAGCAGAGATGAGAATTGAAGAAATTAAAGTATAACACCGATGTAGAACATTGAATGCCTCCATAAAGTTCGATTTGCATATTTGACCTTAAGCCAGGTTGATTAGGGCATACAGAATAGGCTAAGATCCAGTAAGCAAGAACTCTTAAGTGGATAAAATTCCAGTGTGAGAAGTGTTCAAGAACGTACTAAATTATTGGCAAATTATGAAGACCATAAGCCAATTATTTGAGCCCAAAGATGGTGATGGATCATTACAGAATGTCAAGAATTTCCATGTCTTATTTTCTATAATATGGTCTAAAACAGTTTAATAAACTTCGGACGAATGCTAGTACACATACGAAATTCCGGATAGAACATCATATATGACCTTTATAACCAACTGATTAATAATTAAAACGTTAGATATTTTAAAATAATCAACAACTACACAACTAAGAATAAACACTCTTCGAGGAAGCTATGTTTCCATTTAGGTACGTCCGTCATATTCTAGACATCACTATTATTAATAAAAGATAACGGTTAAGAAGAACACATCTTAACTGGATCTTACCAGTTTTAACTAAAGCAAAATTCTGTTTATATTGTCCTATGGTAGAGCAAAATAGTTTTAAACTTTAATCACGGGGAAATATCTAAACAAGTAGGGAGGGAAAAATAGGTTGCTCAGTTTTAAGTGGGAATTAAGGTACTGGGAACCAAAGTCAGAGAATTAGGAAAATACTACATCATCTGAACTCCGCAATGATCACATTATTTGCTTCCTTAATTTAAAGTCTAATTTGGATCATCCAATCTTTTCGTTAATTCGTTCATCATATGCAAAGTCATGATGGCTTGAGTTCGCTTGGTTTTTCAGCCACCTCTTTTGCACAGGGATTTTATAGATTCAACCTACTGGATATAGGAGTCAGCAGGAAGGTAATGAGGAAAGAGGCAGCAAAGTAAAAAAGATCAAAGAAAACGAATTAATATAGCCCCCATTTCAAAGAGAATGAACCAAATTACTATTTTAGATTTTATCCAATAGTTAAAGGATAGCACAGCAGAAATTTTTCTGGAAGAAGACTTTTATTTCCATTTGCAGTGTTGGAAATCACTTTGAGTTTTAAAATCGTATTAGCTTCTATCAACTTGGTAGTTTCCTGGCTATTGAAAGAAATAAATATTAGCTCTGAATGCGGACAATCCAGGAAACAGTAACAAATTCGAACTTTGTAAGACACTTTGTTACCCCAATTAAATAGCAAATGAAAAATTGTCTGGTTTTATTACTTTGACGAGGTGAGAGTTCCACAATTTTGGGTTAATTGGGACACCTTTAAGAGGAAAATTAGATTTAAACTAGAAAAGATTCAATTAAGGGTTGCCTTTAATCTCCAATTTCTACGCATCTACGTCGCCATGATATTCAAAAACCAAATGTAAGACCGGCATATTAAAATGAAATTAACCCCTCAATGTATATTGATTTGACGACTTTGTTAATAAGGCAAGAGCATCATTCGAGTGGTACCAAAATTTGTTTAATTACATTATCCGTCGTCATTAAAAATTATTAGAAAAGCTATGCAGTCGCCCCATTCCCTGAATCAGATTAAGGTAAAGTATTGAAATCCAATAACCTAAAGAAATTACTTCTATTAATTTATTATAAAATCATGTAATTTTTTTAAAATTTTATTTATTTATGATCATTATTTCACAATGACACTGGAAATGAGAGATTAGCGGATATGATGAGCTGATAAGCCACTTCGCCAGTTTCTACTGAAAAATTAAAGGTAGACTAAGCCAGCAACCTCGCCAGCAAACCGGGAAGTACTTGCCACCTCGCAGACCAACATGGACGAACAGTGAACCAATGAGAAGTTGGAACCCGAGATATACTGATAGAGACGGAAGTAGCTATTGTGGGAAGATTATTGCTTCCCACCACTCTCATATTTTTAATGTTTCTTCGTCAGTTTCCATATCTTCCTTACTCTTAGAGCAGTTTCATTCTATCTTCCTTTGCCTATGTTTATTAATAAATCCATACTTAAAATATACTTCTTGCAATAGGATAAAGGGCATAAATGGCAATTCTGTTTAATCAAGGAATCAATAAGCCTCTTACAACGGGGACTTAAATTTAGATGGAAACATGGTGGTTAATTCCTGAAATTTGAACTTTATCACATTAGAATGGGGAAGAATATGATGATTGTAGAATTTAATGAGTAAATGCAGACTATTCTGATGCTCTAATTTTATTCTATACTGTACTATACTGGTACATTTTGTTATTCCTCATATTTAAATGCTGATGTATCATTCATTATCTTTTTGGTGGTCATCTTCTCTCGTATCCTGTCTTAAATTTAGAACACAGAGTATGTCCTAGAAACTCCCTCTGGTTGAGTTAAAAATATATCATAAGTAACATCAAGAGATTACAAATAACATGGTGACAAAAGAATAATCTTTTAGTTAGTCTATTCGTACAATAGATTAGAACAAAGCTGTTCCGACCTGAGTACCCCAAAAAACAGAACTAGACGAGGATGCAAGCTAAATATTTATACAACTCAGTAAATTCCCCTGTGAAATGTGGCAGTCGAATTTCAACGAAGATATCGCTTTCCATGATCCTCTTATCCTAAAACTTCTTTTGAGTCATCAAGTACGAACGAGAACTAGAAAGAAAGCTTAAACAAAGGTATGGCTAAGGCATACTAATCAGGACATGAAAGAAATCTTTGATTTGATCATGCTGTCAAGACTAAAACCATCAGTAATGTTGATTTCCATGAATATCCAAAATTAGGATATTCAGACCAAAACACCGGAGTGCAAAGCTGTCAATTATATGAAAATTTTCGCAGAAAGCAATAATCCTCAAATGCAATGATCAACAAGGAATCCTAATTCTCTATTTACGGTTGCCCCAAGTTTTTTTTCCAAATGCAATGTCATCCTCAATACCGACATCCAATTCAATGCGAGTCTCTTGAAAGAATTGTTTACATGTTGGCTGCACGTATTATACGCTGAGTAGCGCAGAAGTACAAATCCTGAATCCCAACACTGAATCTCCTTACTCTTTCTCCAAACTATTATTTCTCACCTGTAGGTGTATATCTGTTTGTCCATTTGTTAATAAAAAACGCAAATTAATTATTATAGGAGGGAAGGAAGAGAATGTAACAGCCAACCCAACTAGATAGCTGAAAATAAGGCTAGAGTACTTCGTGGCAGAGGGATGAGTCATACATTGGATGAAGTGAGGGGTGGAAATCCTAGTTAAATAAATAGGCGACTGGGAAACAAGCCACAGTATCACCGTAGGATCATAACTCAGTTGTGCATACTGGATGACTTCAAACATATATATTTTGTACTCTAAAACGAAAAAAAAAATTCAAGAATTAGAAATTATTGACTATTACCAGGGTGTTGGGGTTTAGAATTTAAACAGTTTACTGATAACTGAAACTTCTATCGTCTGGTACGATCTTAACACCATGCCTACGTTTGCATGTCCATTAAGTTACTAGGAGGACTCAAGCGGTCATTTGACACATTTCTCCTCTTCAACTTCCGAATCATCATATATTTACTCCTAAACGACCCGCCGAATTCCCTACTGCCTTTTAACTATTTCAAGGGTCTTTGCCAACTATAAACCCTTAAAACCCACCTTTGTGCTTACAGTGGACCCGGCTCTTAAACTCCGCTTTCCACGACACAGTGTTCTATCTCAGTTCTTACCTCTAACCCATCCGTGGCTCTATCAGGAGCTTATGTTTTCACCACATTATTTACCTGATTTTATAATTTGGTTCTCATTACAATAATATCATTACAAAATCTTAATCTTTTTCTACAAAAGAATGATCCATTAAGATTCTAATATTGTTATGAAACATATAAATTATGAATCCAATACAGAAATACGAGGTAGTGAACGGAAATGTAACTTTAACGATATGAATACCAGTCACAAATGAAGGAATTTAAACCTTGGTACTGTAGAATTCTTGAGCAATTGGAATTCCGATGCGCCGCGGATTTATTTAAAAATAAATAAAAATAGGTTGTAATAGAAGTGCTATTAAATTCAGTCTAATTTCGGCAGAATTGCCTATCAGCGACAGCTAAAAATCGATACCATTCGAAAAACGTGACTACTTTCACGTTTACCTTTAGATCAATTACTGCAAACATCCCTACATATAATGGTTCAGCGTTGCTCAAGGTACCTGCGAGAAAGAGGTTGTTCGGTGCGACATACTCTAGTCTTAATCGGTGCGCTTCTCATATGTTTCTGTGTCGATGGTTGTGCCTACAACGTTGGTATTCTCATCTCCTACTGGTCATCTTACTTTAGCAGGGACAACTTCATCTTTTCCTGGGTTGGATGTATTCAGATGTTTTTCTACTACTCTTTGGGTCCTATCACCGGTTTTCTCATCAACAAATTCGGTGTTACATCTATAGCCATCACAGGAGCAATCATGTCAGCCATTGGGCACTTCGTCTCTGGAATGTTTGGAAATCTCGTCGTGTTATTTGTCTTCTTTGGAGTTATTGCTGGTGCTGGCTATGGTTTACTCTATTTGGCTGCTATAATTTCAGTCACAACCAGTTACGATGGGCTAAGACCCATAGCGATAGGTATAATGGCTTGTGGATCAGGTATAGGCGCATCCGTGCACAGTCTAATCTATCCTCTTATTGAGAAAGAAGTTACATGGAAAGGTCTGTGTATATCAACAGCTGGTTTGATGCTCCAAGCTTGTGTTTTCGGCTGCCTAATCGGATTGACACTGCCCAAAAAACCTCCCCAACCACTGCAAAAGTCTGGTCAATTAGTATTGAGGAGAAGTACGAGTATTTTCAATGAAGATCATAAGCTTGGGATACTTGGTTCGGGATATTTAGGCTGTCAGAATGAACCAGGACCAAGTAACAAAGTTCCAAAGAGTTTGGCAGACATTAAATATTCTCTTCAGGCACCAAAACTCCAACACGTCCTTGGGAGTCTAGGTTCGTTCACCTATCTCGTCGAGGTTGAAAAGATAGCCCAAGATTATGGACTTTTTGGCAAGGGACTTCCTCTTTACAAGAATAAGTCTTTCTTAATCTTTGTAGTGGCTGTATTTGTTCAATCATTGGGATCTTATTCTCCAATCATCCTCTTCTTTGATATGTTAATTAGCGAGGGATTCGAAACCAAAAAGGCTGCTACTACTACGGCACTGATTGGTATCTTCAGTGCCATTGCGAGGCTTCTTTTTGGTACTCTAGCCACTTTCCGATGGGTGAATAAGAGATATCTTCTAATCAGTCTTCTGATAATTGGCGGAATAATGAATACTACCATCTACATGTTTCGCAATGATACATTTCTGAATTGTTACGCCAGTTTCATTGGTCTTTTACAAGGTAAGTTTCTGACATTGTCCAGCTACTTGTAATGATTTAAGTAGGAAGTTTACTTGTTCTTCATCTTTAGGAGGAATAACAGTTTTACACCCCTTGGTGTTAGCCAACCTGGTTCAACGCGAACGCTTGCCAGAAGCGATGGGATGGGAGATTATGTGCCTTGGATTGGGATTATGTTTGAGCACGCCTCTAGCTGCTTCTGTGAGTATGAAGCTGGGAGATGTCCGTATAAGTTATATTGTTTCAGGAATACTGATGGTAGTTGGAGGATTGCTGGTTTTCGCTACTTTTTGCACACATCGAGAAATTAGTGAAGCGGCTATTAAGAAAATACGCAGACGTCTGCAATCTCGAAAATCAACCCAAGAAGATGAAAATGTTCAGCAATCCTGACATGGGTTGTACAAATACACAAGACCATTATATATAAGGATGAAATGAAACCTTACGACATGGCTATGGTGATTCCATTCCTAACAGACTGCTCAGTTGACAAACCCACTGAAATGACGTTTTGACAAATAGCGACCCCAATAAATATTATAAATCCCTAAGCATTCTTTCACATCCCATGAATAAGAGAGGCGAAAGGCAGTTGACTTAAGTTTTCACTCTAGTAACTTCAACAACCCAGAGTAAGAAGACAAAAATTAATAGGAGCTGGTATGGCGGAGATATTAAAATGTCAGAACCATAGACTAAGTATCTCTAAACCAAATGAAAAAGCAAGGATATACATTTGATAATATGATCTACGGAAGAAGACGGTTCGGATTATAGATAGAACAGAGAGGTCTAGATTGAGGTTAAAATTGAATTAAATCGATAGACAATCACAATGAATCCTCAGGCGAACCCCTATGGCAATTATAAAAATTAACTAATCAACTTCTTAATGGATTTTCTTTTATTAACTGCATGATATTTTATACAGGATTTAATTTTATTTGTCGATTTTAACCCTACAGTATCTATTAAGGAGAAAAAGAAAACAAATCGGAGGATCTCCGTTTTGAAACCAAGATACTTGAGATTATAAGAGCGTTTTGTTAGAGCTTAGCTTTCAAGGCGAGCAGGTGAAAATTGCATTAGGTGTTTGTTTTCAAGAGCGAAATTTTGCGTCAAGCTCAAACTCGTCTGATTCTGACAAATTTAAGATTGAGTGGTGACACTACTCCCTTCTTCGGAAGTACGGAACCATCCATTGATATATGCCAGAGAGATTTCTCTTCTAATGGATTTTAAACATCGCAAACTTGTTCCACGACAGTAAAATGGCACCCAGGCAATATGGTTATAATTTTTGCAGATACTGAGCGGAATGGCCAATTGTGACCTTCAAAAGAACAGGAACATCGCAGTTCCTCAAACATAATAACTTGAGTATTTTCTTTAACACTAAATTGATCCTATTCTAATACATTTACGAGCGAACATATTTGCACAACTCAAAGGCAACAAAGACAGGTTTAGTGTAAAAATTGAAGTTCATAGTTAAGAAATTTGAACCCTACCTAAAGACGGATCCAAAGGTAGAATATCAGTTGCATGTACAAACTATTTACGGGAAACCGAGGGAGGGGGGAGATAATGTGTCTAAGAGGACTCAGGTTTGTAGGGGGAGGAAGTTGAATCAGAGTCGGCAACACCGTTACGCCAGTGACCTTTCAAGAAATCAGCGTGACGAAGAAGTTCCGTGTGTTGTAGACTGACCTCACCCATAACTACATTCTCTTCTGCCGGGGTATTTCTCGACCTAGGAGGAAAAGGAACACATGACAAATAATAACGGTAAAAACAGAATTCAAGTATGTTTGGATCATCAGTAATTTAAGTTTGTTATTGAACGAGGTAGGGCAAGTTGCTTTAAAAGTGGTAGTAAGTGCATAACTATCTTTAAGGCAAGGTTTCAAAACTATTACTAAGGTGTTTATATTGGGATTTATGAGAAGGAATAAAACCGAGTCAAATTATTCTAGAGGCATCAGATTCAGTTTTTCTCCCCAAGATAGTGGCTGGAACAATTTTTATCACATTGTGTAGTCTTTATTTTATTGATATCCGAGCTCTCCAGTATCTGACGCCATGACAAACTCCCTTTGTGACACGTTGACTTGAGCATGATTGATCTCCACCTCTCGTCAGTGCGTCTTAATAGTTGTAATTCGCTCAATATAAAACGATGTGAGTTAGTAAAGACATGTTCTATCAGGAATCGTCTGAGACTTTCATAAGTATTTTGCGATGCGTTGTATAAAAAAAATAGTCGATAAAGTACCACCACTTTCTCAGCTGTCCAACTTGTGCATGAAAGTATGTATGTATTTGAGTAAAACTACAGGCCGATTGAAAATTAACTCCATATAAGGAGGTATAGAAGTTCAAGACAGTCCCAAGCTATCAGCACACAATGAAGTTCGAATACTAGTTTTTGGAGAACAATGATGTTGACGGATCATTGCAGAAATACGTGCTCAGATCTATGCCAAGGCGGTCAAGAACTGCCGTGCAAAACTCAAGACTACGGGTTCCGAGGGGTTTAAGAAAATACAGGTGAATGCCTAAACATATAATTCCAACTTCAAATAAAACCCCACGTTCATGTGTTCTGATCGTGTTCCGTGAATACATTCTAAAAAATATTTGATACAAAAAATGAGAATTTACTTTCAATCACCCCTGTTTATAACCCTTTTTCAACCAGACAGCCAGTTATCTCATAATAGTAAAATGTCCTTTGCTTAAGTCGAAATTCTACCCTAACAGGCATTTTAAACACGCTAACTAGAATATATTTTCTTAAAACAGATAAATAATAGATAGGACCTTCATGTTTCATTTCAAGCAAACATTTACCTGTACATCTTCATCAAGTCATATCGGTCAACAAATTCAATCTTCTTTTTGATTTTCAGCAACTCATTTTTGTTAAGTTGATTGTACAGAGATTCAGAATCGATACCTCGGTATCCATGAAGATGCCATTGAAAATGCCAAGGTCGAGGAAGTAGTTTCACCTAGTTTGTAAATGGAAAGAGTAAATTTACAATCAATATGATTGATAGATCTTTCATCAGGCATTCAATTTAAAAAGCAAGATAATAAAAAATTTTAAAGAAAAAAAAGATGACAGTTCTCTAAAGACTCTAGATTACCCGTAGAAATTCCTAGAACACAAACTCTTACTACATAACAGCTGTGTGAAAATAAACCATCTTAATAATATTTAAGAATTTAAGATCTATTATAATCCTTTGAGGTTTTCACCATCCTCCTAAACCGCTCTAAAGTTTGAAAAGTAGATGAAAATTATCTGACTTCTTTATTCGAAACGTATTTATTAAAACTGAGGCCTAAAGTAATCTAAAATGTTAGCTGCTTAGGTGAAAAACAAAGGCCCTGTTGTTGCTGAAAGAGGAACCGTTTGAGACCTGTTAGGAAGTAGAATTGGATAGTTTCAGTGCCCTGAACAGAGGTCTTCTTCCGGACACTGAGTTATTCGATTACTATTCTTTTATTTATATATTTAAAAGTGAAGATTCATTTCTATCATATTTCAGGCTAACCGAGCGGTTAACCATTCACTCAAGGATATTTATATAAGTAGTTGTATTTTCTCAATAGTTAAGCAGTTTGAGTAAGGTCCTCTGCCTTCTTCCTACTTGGTCCGAGTAACCGTGGTCAGCATAGATTACATCAGTGGCATTTTGCCGTTATATTAAAACCACAAAACAGATTAAAAACTCAAATAGCATACTTTCTTATCGTTAATGGGCACCGGTGCACCCTTTTCATGTGGTACTGGTGCAAAATCAAAGGGAACGTGGGATTCAGACAAGGGCGCATCGCGCAAGTAGAGTAGATTTTGATCCAATCGTTTCTCCAACAAGAGAACTTCTATGGAGAGTAATGTCGGGTTGTAGAGCTCAAAGTTCACTTCCACAGCTAGAATTGAATACAGGATAATAAATTGTTTTTATACTACTTAATAATAAAGTGAGAGTTGTATCTCCCTTACCAGTTTTGTCGATGACATTTCGAAGAGTGAAATTGCTCCATAGACCCTCATTGTTTCTTTCGATGCAAATCCCAACGAAGCGGTTCTTTTTACTAGGTGCGTACTTGTCTGCCACTGTGACTGCAAGAATAGATCCTAAAAAATACATATAAACATATTACTTGAAGATTTAAAGTCAAGGTTCACTACCTGAACAAAACACCCGGCCGATAGTAAATAATCCACTGCTCAAATACCAAATAAATTGCAGCTTATTTAACCACTTAAACAGAGGAATAGGCGACCTTTAGAATGATAAATATTTGGAATCTTGAGAAATTTTCAATAAGGTGGAATCGTATATGCTTTCTGCCTTCAAGACAACCCTAAGTTAAGTTTAGGGAAATACCAACAAATATACCTCTACTTCAGGAAAGTAATGAACGGGAATTGTGAGAATACCTTGAACCGAACTTCTCTGGAACCAAAAAAATTAAGGTATTACAACTACACATAATAAAAAAAGGATATGTATTTTTCTCAATATCTTCTTTGCAGGCCTCCCACTATACAATAATAGAAAGGTCATTTTAGGAGGTAAAAAAAATGCATTTTCCAAGTCCTTAAGGAAAGCTTTTTCACAATTCATAGAGCCTCTCTGATGAGAGGTTTGAATTCTGTCACTCCCTTTATTAGGCAACCCTCAGATAATGTACTCGGCCATTCTACTCGTTGAGTGGGTATGGGTGAACACTGAACCCATGATCTTTGACTTCACAGGTGAATATGTTAACCGCTGCACTACTGGCGCACACTAGATGAGCAAATTTCACAATTATTTATATCGCTTGTTTATTTAACATTTTAACCCAAATTTACCTTTTTTGGCATACGCTCTTTTTGAGAATAATGGCTTTCTATCAAACCTGATATTTCTGTAGCAGCCTTCTGCACATTAATATCAAAATGTCTTCGGTGAATCAATTTAATAAGTGAATTGATCTAATAGATCAACAGACAACTACACCAATTAAATGTACGTTTTGTCTCAATGAATAGCAAAATAGATATCAGTAAGGCGTGCATTCCACGATTACAAATGTAACACGTGTGTCGCCATCATCTGCTAAACTTACATGTGACTGACATCCCTAATCCTGGGAGCAGTGTAAACGATGTCAAGAGAAAAAGGAACGAAAATATTATTTCCTTTTAGCTACTCTAACGATTATGGAATAAGCGATACCTCTCTTACCCCCATTCATTCTTCCGCCAGTGACTTAGACAGCTCCAGTGACATGACTCCAATCCCTCCCTACATGCCATATCCCACAGTTATTGGAATTCTATTCGACTTGCTTGAAAAGCGCATTCCGCCTCTGTCCAAACTCTGTATCGGTAGGCGGGACAAAACTCCGGAAGAAATCAACGCTATTTCCGAGAATCTCAAACGCAATTCAGCAGTGGGCCTATCTTTTGCCATACAGAGCCTAGCAGATCATAGTACGGGTGTCATCTTCGAAGTCCTAAGATGCTACATTGAGAAAAATTTCCCGGCTCTATTCGAACCAACACAGAACTTTTGTAAAATGGGCGTCATCTTCCACCATACCATTGATATTCATCAAAGTGATAAACGATGCTATGCTACAGAAGAGTTGGATAAGATTTTCAAGCGAATGCCTTCTCGTAGAGTTTCCCTGCTATCGCTTATTATGAGACGATTTCACATTTGGGTACAGGAAGAGGTTGCCCATCAGCTAAGAGGAAATATTCAAAAGACATCAGAAGAGTTAAAACAGGAAGCATTTTCATTTTTAGCAGATATCTTTAGTTCCACTTTAGTTCGAATTTCAGAAAGACGTGAGGTTGCAATAATTACGAATGGGATTAAATATGAGGATATTGAAATATTTCTGGTAGCTAATCTGTATTTTCTAGAGGACTATGAGAGTGAAATGGCTAAACACGAAGCCGAGAACCAAGTGCCACTGAATCCGAAGGACTTTCTCAATGCAACAGACTATATACAAGCCAGAGAACGACAAGAACGTTATGCGAAGATTTTTGCTAATCTCCGGCTTGCCAAAGAGAATGCCAAACGTGATCGAGAGAGAGCTGAAGCTCTGCAAGCTAATTCTAGGCCAACTGACAGGGAATTTGAACAGATGAAGCAGGCAAAAAAAGTCCACGCACCGGATATAATCATAGATGAACCCGAGATATATTATAAGCCCAGAGCGTGTGGACCGACAAGTGTCAAGATATTTGATCAGGATGGCAGACATATGGAAAATATTTGCCTGAAGAAATCTCTGGATTGGTGCAGTTTATACACTCTCATGACGGTGATTAGCGTGGACTATTGGCACACGACTGCTCTGGAACTTGCCAAAACTCAACAGCAGAAAGAGAAGATGAGACGAAGTAAAAATGGTTCATGGAGAAGAGGAGTCAGTGCACAGCGAATATAATTAGGGCTCATTTTCTTAATTAAAAACTTATAAAACTTGCTGTTAAAAATGTAATCATCTTGTGCAAAATGGTTAATTTTAAAAGGCAATGGATGCTGATTAACTTTTGCGACTGTCAATCCAGATCTACACAGTGATTAGATATTACATAGACAAATATCCTACTGAAATACAATCCAATTAAAAGATTAATAAAGTCAAGCGATCTGATCCAATAAAATTTAGTTCAGCTTTCTTGAAGTTAACGAGATAAATTTTATATTTGCTTCAAAGAGGTAAATTCGACACCTGATAAATTTATGAAAAAGGTCAGTGCAGGAGTTAATAGAATCAAGTAAATTACGTAATCCGGCAATTCAGCAGCGAATAATAGTATTGACCATGTCGGCTTATGCTGACCAACCAAGGAGTGGCTGGTCCTGGAAATTATTTGCTAGATTGAAAATTTTAATTCAATTAAACACAGAATAAAATATATTATTGACAGTTAAAAACTCCAGTGAAAGAAGAAACTTTATCTAATAAGTTAAAACTGATTACATTCAATAAATGATCGGAAATGAAAACAAATAGGAGAATAATTATGTCGCCATTCATCGTAGATTTCAGGTTTTTCTCAGATTTCATGGTAACTCATCTTCATGATATTTTTCAAATCACCAAGTTCTCTATTTACAAAGATTTGTTACAATAAATTCCTTTAATCAAAGATTAAAGGATATTACTTCGCCTCAGATAAGATAGAATTGAAATCATTTTCATTGCATGTTTTAGATCTCATGAATCAGAATCTTTCTAATGTGTAAAGTCAAGAATGATAAGAACAGATCTAATTAATTATGGAATAAGAGTAAATAGCATGAATTAATACAACTGTTTAGAAGAACTCGTAATTGTGATAAGACTTACCAACATAGAACTCCGGAATATGGATGTGTCGTCTTCGAAGCATCATTTCACGACGTTCAAGGCGTTCGCGAAGTCTGTCACGATAACGTGGGTCCAAATTATGAGGAAGTAACTCTTGGTAGAGGAGTCTGCAAGTACAGAAAACTAGTTATTGGAATGACCACTTGTGTTGATTGAAAATGGCTTTTAGAAGAGCGAATTTGCTGTAAACATGTAGAGTGACCGACAATCATTTCCTCTAACAGTTTGTGAACTTCCCGCGTTTACAGTCCCACGCGTTAGTAACTCGCTCAACAATTTCGAGTAACTAATTTCTTCAAATGCAGTTGTATGTCGGCAAAGTAGGAACCAACGTATCTTCCATGTCAGACACCATGGGTTCAACGGTGCAATTCTGTTCTGTTGCGACACACGATTGAGAACATTTAAAATATTATGCTAGCAACTTATGAATTCAACGTGCACAAAGTCGGAAACTGAAAAGTAACTGATTATATTTTTTGGAAGGCATAAAAATGGACCGTGGATAGGGGCAACCAAAAGTTAAAAGAGAAGAAAAGGGTAAATCGGTTCCAGAGACCTCCGTAAATGTCATGAGTAGTGCTTCGATGTGCATTCTAATTGACAATGGACAATTAGAGAGTAAAGTATTTCTCACAAGAGAAGTGCCGAGAACTTAAAAGCCAAAAGCGTAATATTCACCAAAAACGGGAAAAATGAACAACAGTAAATCATAAACCCTATTTAGGTATGTACTTTTTTGAAACAAATAGCCGAAGGAAGCATTTACGTTAATGTTGCTATGAGTATCAGATACAAAAATAGCAAGAATGCGCACAAGCCTAGTGATAAAAAATGGACTTACTTCAGATTCCGAGGTACTTCTTTAACAGGAGAAATGGGTAGTTTTGCATTGGGATCCAGACGTGTTTTGTCCCGGTAGGTTTCTAATTCTTCCTGGGTTACTTGTGGGAAATACTTTTTGCTAAATTCTGGTGGCATAACTCTATGTCGCTTGAACCTCCTGGGAATAGCTTTAAAATTAGGTTAAATATATGAATGGACAAAAACTACCTAAGCACCCTTTAGAGAAGAGATTTATAAAGGCAGATGTCTGTGTATATACAGACATACTCCTAAAATACAAAATGAACAAACAAATCAGAGTTTTATTATCATAAATTTACTGGCAATTTAACATACGCTAAACAAATATATGGCCCCATATAATATTTCGAGATATAGGGCTTGAGTTACTATTAGCTTGAATTACGTCGGACGTCAAATAAGCTACTCACTTGATTGTACGATCAATTGGAAATTAACATTAATGCACACAAATAATATAATAAACTAGGTCACACATTTAAGACCACACACTTGACCACACAAATTGTTAGATGCAGACTCCTAGGCTGCAAACTTAACTGAAACTAGGCTAAGCTAGCGACCACGTCGACCAACAGAAAGGCTTCACTAGTCAAAGCACCCAATCACACACTACAAACAAATAGATGAACCAATGGTAATGACGCACGCTGACGAAATGGATAGACATATGAGGCAAGGCTCCGACTACTTGCCGTTTAATCACGTGTGCTAATGATGCGCATGACGTGATCATCTCTGCGTCCCTTTCCTCGCTTGCGCCTCCAATTTTAAAGCCTTCCAGTGAGTGTCTGTATCTCCTTCCGTATAACTTATCTAAAATAAACTTTTTTATCCGAACTCGGCTCATCTTACTAAATAGTCCAAACATACAGCAGGCTATTTTTCTGCTAGTGGCTTGATTAGATCGTTTAATAGTTTATCGATCTTACTGCCCCGCAATAATAGGAACACATATGTATTTGAAGATATTTCTGATTAGGGTAAACTAATTAACGATCCTTGGCTATGCTAATCAAAATATATTTACCTAGCTAAATGGTATTGGCAGTTTAGGATATTATTCATGTTTCTCTCGTATGTGGGAACACAATTTATAATTCATTTGAGTTCACCAAAATTGGAATCATGAAGCCAGATAAATAAATTCTACATGAACATCTACAGTTAAACAATTTCTTCTAAATTTCTGCACAATTTTCTTACATGATCAGATTGCTAATATAATAGTCTGATATGCAAGTGCATAGTTTTCATACGGGGAACCACTATACCATAACCACTTGCGATCATGGTTCTAACGGTTCAATTAGACAGGAAATGATGAAAAACATGGCAGGTCTATATGATTGATAGTGATCAATGTGTTAGAATGTGGAAAGTCTTATCAATCAACATCTTTTCACAAAGAAAAGTACATGTTTAATCAAGTAATAAATGAATGGGAGAATAAGTTCTATCATTTGGAGTTTCATTGAAGGTTAGAGACATTCGAAGCATGCGCATTTTCTGTATTTAACATTCATCACAGGATATTGATCAATACACCCTATCTATAACTATAATAACTATAACTTTAACCCCGTCCGATTTTGTTTTAACTACACAGCCTATACTTTTGCAGTCTTCACATTCGTTGTTTCTGCTATAGACAGCAGATATCTATCAACACCCGGCGATTAGAAATGATTGAGTGACAATAAGATCTCGATAATAGGATCCATAGGCTGTCTAGCTGTGTATGCTTACACACAAATACGTGAGCAGATGCCAATCGTCACGCCGAGACATCGCCGACGATACTTGACTGACGTCCAATGAAGAAATGTTTTGAGTATAAACTTAGTATATTTATCAATAAATTGGAGTGGCTTTCTGGCTGTCTCCGTATTGATCTAAGGACACGAGTGACTTGACCTATCCCATCTATTTGACCGATGTGACTTGGGTCCACATAACTTCATTACAGTTTCATTTCAAACGATCTAGCCATAAGCACAAAATACTTGAATAATCAAAATCATTTTATCAGCTCAGTTTTTCTACTCGTATCTTCAACTCAATGGTAAGGTAAACAAATTTACAAAACACAAATCTCAAAAACATCATCCATTATATTGACAATCAATCCCACTTATCACGTTATTAATATGTCTTGAGCCTACAACGAGTTCTTGACTTCCCAAAAATTTTCGTTGATAGATGAATACTATGAAGTTCTCTGGTGGTATTGAGACACTGCCAGATCGGACACAATGTAGAAACCAAGAAATTCACTGCCTTTTTGCATAGTCGTGTCACCTGTACTAATCTGCATCCAATTTGCAGAGGAATTAAGAATAAATCCTTTAAATAAAAAATACTAAAATAACATAGGAACAACTAATGCATTTGAGCACTATCAATTAAGCTAAAATTACAACAAAGATATTTATAACGTGGGGGAATTATTTACTTTTCAAACTTTCAGAATACAGTAAATACAAATAATTAAATCTTTCTTTACAAAATAGCGCAACTTCTTGGTTGACCCGACCAAGTGAATCACATGTTGACAAAATCGCCCTAGCCAAAAGAAGTTGAAAATCGGCAAGACGCACAACTGCAACACCCTCAGGTAGAATATACAATTTCACAATTCTCTCCATCCATCGAACCACCGCCAAGAGTAAATCCTCCACGGAAGACTTCCAAGGCAGTGCGCCAATCAGTTCACAAGCTGAAATTGACGACTCTCCATAAGTTGAGATGATACATTCTAGAATCGACTCTGTAATCCCTCGAGATAATTCACAGTTCAATCGTATAATGAATACTCGAAGATCTGATAGGATGCTACCAGCAAATGTAGACCAATCTAACCGTTTCCGAAGAGCGACCACCCCACAAATAACTGCATTCAGACACATTGTCTGAAATTCCACTGACTGTTTAGATATTAGAGGATTTGCTTGAGAAGATAAAACTCCTACGGCTGAGGTTAAACATGCGATAACTGCCAAGTTTTCGTTGGGTGGAAATTGAACGCTCTCCATAACCATTAGGAATTGACAAAGATTGGACAACAAATCAAGCGTTACAATATTTGGAAAATTCTTTAAAGCTTGAATGTATTTGTGAAAGACCGGTAGCAACGAGACAGCTACAATTTCAATAAAGAGAGGACATTTTGCTGAGGTATGCGCAATAAGGTTACTCATAAATTGTGAAATCTGTACAAGATGCTTTTGAAGTCGAGGGTAGTAACTACTTTCGACATTATAAGTGGGTGGCACGTGAACCAGTAGTACGAATAGGGGAAAAAGTGTGTCAAAATCAATTTCATCAAGGTCGTCTAAATTGAATTTTTCGGGACTTCGAATTAGAAGATGGGTGAGTCGATCCAATGGACGCAACTGAACATCAAAAGCTTCTACCATGTATTCCACAAGTCTTAATTGATGAATCCACTTGAGAGAGGAAGAAAGGGGACTACCGAATCTGGTCAGGATATTTGTCGATTTCAACAGGTTTACAAGAGCCCAAGATACAGAACACGTTAGTGCGTCAAGATTAGGTATAGATGCGATTGTTAGGAGGGGAAATGCTGCTTCTTTAATGACATTCTCAAAGGCAAAAATCACCGACCTAAAAGAAGGGAAAAATGAAATATATAAAATCTTTCACCATCGAAATTATTTATGAAAGATAACTAATTCTCTCGCGACTGCAATGACTAAACACACTGGCAGATAGAGCGCTCCTTAATCCTCTCCGTTTAAGGTGACAGTTCTTGACGATTTTTCCATAGATTGAACATGCATTTCAATAATGATCTTTTACCATTTTTACACTTGAACGGCAACTAATTTCCGAACTTCTTCGTGTGCCAATGATTTAGCATTTTCGTGAGTACTTCAGTCTGGAGATTTTTATAGAGAATTACTTTCCTACCACCTCTCACCTGAAGCCTGTTGGGAATTTGATATTCCAAGTGAAAAATAAATGATTGTGGAAGTATTGATAGGATAAATACGATCAGAGGTTTTCATAGTAGTATAATTAATTTGCTCTAAGATTATATCTATCAAATGAGACCTACAAATTATCAAAATTGCGGGTGCTAAACTGGTATTCGACTAGTGGTATTAGGATACCAAGCGATAACATGGTGGGTCAATTACAATCATTAGACAATTTAGAAGTCGTTGGTAAGAAACTTATATGTAAATAGACAACAACTAATGTCAAGCAAAAGAAAAAAAATAATTTCTCAGCAGGGAATCTCCAAAACGCTACTACTGAGATGAGAATTATTAACGACTGAGCCAAGGTAACATTAGGGTGAACAAAGGATCAGATAAAATACTTCCATTCATCGATTTCAAGAGGAGAGTACAATGAAATGCAAACCAAAGCACAAAATAGAATACAAACTTTCCAACCCCAAGTAATACGAACACTTGAACTGAGTAGGGAGAAAGTGTCCAGGAGCTACACTAAAGAGAAACTATCATTCTAGCATCCCTACGTTAGCCAGAATTAACTAATACAGTTGACCACTGCACCACCGGCTAGACGGATGGAACTGTTTTTGTATAACTGCACTCTAAATTCACAAAATATTTTGCAATTTTATGATTACGAAGCTTACTCATTGTGTCCGATTTTATTGAGTGCATGACAAATATTATGACATATTATATGCAGAAGATCAACAGCTAAAAGTTGATTAGAGGGTTCATCCACGTTAATAAGCGAAGCGGAAATGAGACCCCGGCAAAAATGACCAGTAATAAGTTTGAAATCACTTATGCGCCGATAGAAGTCTGAAAGATAAAATATTAACAGACAAGTAAAATAAAGGACACATTACAAACAAACTTACTTACTTTTCGAATTTAAGTAGTTAATTAAATAAATGAGAGCATCATAACGCGAAATTATCTGGTAAACCGGCTCAATGTTAATACTTTGATAATTGCCAATTATAGTGAAATAAGTAGCTGGAGAAATGTTTTCACGATATCCGTAAAATTTTGGTAGTGTTTCACAACTTCGGTTGCGATTCAACTCCAAGTATTCACGTAACTTTAGGCGCCTTCGCATCCTAAGAATATTAATCGGTGATAAATATAATTTAAGTACGAAGAGTATTACGCCTTCATTATAAAAAACCTAATTGCACTTATTAAAAAAACCTAAATGATTCAAATGATTCACCAAACTAACATTACCAGTGTAAGATGCAAACCCCTAGGCTGCAAACTTAACCGAAACTAGGCTAAGTTAACGACCACGTCGACCAATGGAAGGGCTCCGCTAGCCAAAGCACCCAATCACACATTACAAACAAATAGATGGACCAATGGTAATGACGCAAGCTGACGAAATGGATAGATATATGGGACAAGCCTCCGACTGCTCGTTGTCTTATCGTGTGTTAGTGGTGCGTATGACATGATCATCTCTGTGTCCTTTTCCTCAATTATTTCCCCTACTTCGCAACCTCTCAATGGATATCTGTACCTCCAGTCGACGCTTTATTTAACTTGTCTGTGATAAATCCTTGTCTGCTATAAATCCAGGTTATAGCATCTCCCATCGAAGTATGAAACACCCGTCTCGGCGATTCGAGACGAACCCCTTGGACGGCCATGATGTTGTCTGGTGTCCAGTATTTGTTTAGCACACGTTAGGGTCTCTTAAACGTGAGAGTTGTTTGAAGAAAATATTATTTTTTCATATTTAGCAGTATCATTTTAAATTTTATTTTTGGCCGGAAACAAAGGTTTTAAACAGTGGTCACCAAACCAGTAATCGCTGGCATCGGGATGTCAGCATAGTCACTCCATCTCAGTTGAAACCTACACTGAGTCTTGTGGTGCTACCTTCAACTGAAATGAATGATTTGCAAATTAAGTGGAGATGGATTCCAGGATATTTTGTACAAATATTTCACAAAGTGAGTATTAATTTGACATTACTTTGATAGAGCTTTATAAAACTACTCAGTGTGTCCAAAAGTTGACTGCTAAGTGCTTACGTAATTCATTTCATGAATTTTTATCAATGACGTTTTTGGTCACCACTACATATATTTTTGGCACATCATAAAAACCTTTAGATGCAAACATCACACAACCATTTTTTCCTCCTAAGTACTCCTCTGGAGTTAACATCATCTCTTCCACTCCGTATAGCGTTGCTGCTGTCTGTAGATTCCCTAAGATAGTGCACTAGCTACAAACACGACCCGACAACGCCGCAATACAAACGACCCAAACCACTATATCAGCGCAAGACGCATGTTTTCTTATCGATATGCGCCATTTACAACCGTAATGTAAATAAATTCGTTCAAACGAAAGGAAATTAAAAGAATCAAGAATCAAAAGGTGGAAAATGAAGAATCTTACTTATAAGAATTATTTTGAGAAATATTATTTTCTCATACGTAATACTCCCCATCTTAAAAATAAAATAACCTGGTTGACTTTTGCAGAAAATAATTTTAAAAATATGCTATAACACTACATTTATTTATTAAACAAAAAATTATTCGTTTAATAATAATATGCCCATATATGCAAATTCTATTATAGAATATGTGACCCTGAGTTTTATATGATAGCTTTTGGAGGAGTTGTATCGATCTGTGCATATACTTCTCTAACAAAATAACGATATTTTTCACTCGAATGACCTTTTTTTGAACTTAATTGTGAACCTATAACCTAGTGCTTTTCTGAGCACCTAAACACTAAAAAGTACCTACTGAATTGACACACAAATCAAGTAAACTCCTTCTGTCTCTCAAAATTAGGAGGAGACTAATTTAATTGCAAGATTACACTAAGAAACATGAGCATTCAAAATTTAATGTAACTCAGTATTGTAAAGTTAAATTATGCATTCTATTTTTACAACTCTCATGATCCCGATATTAATAATACTTAAGATAAAAACAATCTAAATGAAAGATAGACCGCATTAAAATTGAGATATTCGACAGATAAATTATTCAAAATAAATTAAGAAAGTTGCAACTGTCACTTTTAGTAAAATATTTACCCATAGAAATTAAATATAAAATACTGGAACACTATTTTACGGGGTTTAAATAATAATTGTATATAATTATAAACCATGTTTTCTTTACTAACAGGAGGTTAATTTTTCTGCAGATATAATCACGGTAAATTGACGCCACATTTGGACTCTTTTTTATTTGACTGGTTTGTTACTGACCGATGAAATGGACATTTTCATTATTTCTACATATTTAAATAGAATTATCACAGATATCTGATGTGTGGAGTCGGCCAAACAAGAGATATAAAACAATTTGAGAATCGAAAATTAAAAGAGAGAAAGAATAAGAAAATAGAGAGTGAATATATTCGGGTTCAGTCATTCGTTTTAAAATTCGTATTTAAAATCCGAAGAGAATTTTTTTACGGTGATGCTTAAGTTTTCTATGTTTATTAAGATGTTGATAAGAAGGTGACAGGAAGTAGAAAAAAATTAGCAAATTCTCATGAAATAAATTCGGATTTATATCATTTATTGAATTATCCATAAATTTGCTTTTGCTGTATTCACTGAGATCGGAAGAAATACTTGACTTGATTAATTCCTTAGTCATTAAATTATAGTCTTTATTTGATATGCCATTATAAATAGGAAATTTGCAATTTTGATGGTAAGTGTTCAATTAAAGCGATGTATGCTGAAATCGGAATATAGAACAATCACTTTATCAGACGATAAAACGTCAGTTATAAATGATAATGAAGAAGAACTTAACTAATATTCTGCAAACGTAGCTTAAAGCGCAAAATTTTTTATTTAATTATCACCACTTTATGAATTATCTATTTATGTTGCCTGCATTATCTCTCTCTTAAACGTCCCGATCCTCAAAATGACGAACAAATAGCATGTTATAGGTATCAGAGAAACCTTTGATTTAGTTACTTATTAATCAATAATAACATTTTCTATATTCAAACCTGTAATACATGGAAGCGTTTGACTATTTTCTTGACCTGAAGAGGCGTGCCTTTAGTTAACAACTATTAAAGGCCAATTAATAAGAACTCTGATGATCGCTACATTCAAGACAACTTTGCTCGTTTCTTCCATATACTTTTGGCTGTCAGAATACACAGTTGAACCAAAAATTAACCAACTAGTCATTAACCTCTGAACACTTTCATGAATCTAAGGGCCAAATTATTAAATTTTATTTTTGCAACCTCCGTATAGTGGATTTTGGACTCAATCTTGTTATAATTTAATTAAAGATTTTGTCACACGAAACTCAAAAGCTATTTCTACTAAACCACGCATTTCACGTTTTATTAAACTTCTTTGATATTCCCGTACTTAAATGCCTCTTTGCATGGTTACAATTAATACTTTTTTGTTTTGTTCTGGGTAATTGTAAATCTTGTTTCGAATTTCCTTTTGTATACCAAAATTTGGCAAGTGCATGTGATCCTTCCGATGACTGAATATTGATCTCTAATCTTTTTTCTACCCCTTCAAAAACTTTACCGTAATGACAAGATTTCGCCGTTAGAGACTATGATAGAAGATTCATTAAAAAAGTTAAACATGCGTGTGGTCCTTTTTGGTTCATTTAATAAATGAGGTTGCCAATTAGACTTTGCAGTCTCATGAACCTGTCAGAGCTAATCAACGTCAATTTAATGACATGGCGAAAGTCACTCACGAATAGGCGATATTTTGCTGAATATCAATGTGGCTAACAAATTGATGATGTTGGAAAAAATAAATTAATGTTGCCTCAAATAATTATTTAATTATGCTTCGAATAGCTACAAAATATTTTGCCAATATTTAAACAAAAGATGATTGAATTAAAATAAAATTTCCATCCTAAATTTTTAAAATTATTGCACCTTTTAACTAAATTAGAATATATGAGCCAGACACGTACAATTTTGTCCTCAAAAATCAGGGCTAAATTTGGCGATTAACTTTCTACTTGTACTCTATTAGTAATTAATTGACAGTTAATGATGACATTTACATTTATATCAATGCACATTTTTTGAGGTCTTCTGAAGCGTCTGCAGAAGTGGTCGGGCCGGTGATTGGGCTGGGTATCCGGAGTTTCGAGATTAAAAGGCAGAGGTAGGCCACATGTGTCCAGATAGATCTCGTTGGATTTTTTTTCGGTTTAAAAATTAGAGCTATGCAATGTGTGTGCACCCTGATTTGAACACTAGTATGAGGCGTCGTCAGGTATCTAAACTGTGAAGAATTAGGAGTTTCTTCCACTGTCTCCCACCTTGGGACACGAGGAGTTCCCTTTTCACACTGTCAACAAGCGGCTCATCCAGACCATTTAAATTAAGCAGAGACTGTAAAAGGGCAAAAGGTTAACCACGACAAAAGTCCTCAAATCGAGTAGAAGAGAATTGAGCGACATTTCTAGACATAAAAACTATTGGTACGCCACGATTGACGAATACCTGGTGGAGGCTGTTAATGATAGTACCGTTTGTGATAGATTTATGGGTATAACTTCACGCCACTGTGAATATGAATCCACCAGGATAAGATAATAGGTTCCTTGAATTGGTCCAACAAAGCTGAGATCGGTGTGATACCATGGAACCTTAGTTTGAGAGCACATGAAATCCTGGTGATAAGAAAATGCAGCCTCCCTGCATTTTGTGTAACCATCCTTGACATTGTTCCATTTGCGATAGAAACATATTTAGAAAAACCGATTTCTTGGGGTTGCTTGCATTCATCATCCACCAGTGCCGAGTGCCTAAGAAGGGAAACGAGCTTTAGTTTACCCTGAGTGTGATTGCGCTGAGTAAGATGTTTTGGTGACTTGACCTTGGTGGACGATTTAGGAGTTTTGGGGAAGCGAAGGTACAAAAAATCTCTATATGTCTCTTTAGGAGGCATGTTTGATTTGTCTGATGATCGAGCAGTCAGGATTTCGAGCACAGTTGGCTCGGAGACAAGTGGTGTATGAACGACTTTAGGTATTGAAGATGCCATAAAGTGCGTGAAATTCTCTGGCTGATGAGTGCAACTTCATGTCATTAGTGGCCGCCTGTACTAGAGTTTCTATTGGAAATACCTTAGGAGGGACAGGTACAACCGGAGATTAAGTAGAATTTTTAGAATTAGAAGAAACAGTGATCTTAGATGTGTTAGACATACCAGATATTTTAGCCTCAATTTTTGCAGAAAGAATCTTTATTTCTGCTGATAAACTCTCGAATATTTTATAAATAATTGAATAATTTTATTGAGAAACCGAAAAATTTTGGTTTCGACATTATAGAAATCGTCAGAGATGGAAAGCAGTATGTGTTGGTCACCTGTTGTAATCTGATTAGCCTCTAAAATAGCCAAAAACTCAGAACTCAATAATAACACTGTTAAATAAGTAAATAAATGTATGATAAATCGTACGTGTAAGATTATTTATTTTTTACCCTTTAAATCCCGCTTCTTTTAATTCTCTTTTATTCGAACAAATTTATTTACTTTACGGTTGTGAATTGCGGATAATATAAATCAACCAATTGATACGAAAACGTGCGTCCTATTTTGATATGGTGGTGTGGGTCGTTTTGTATTGAGGTGAGGTGAGGTAACAAGTGCAGTGTTTCAGGGAATCTTAGAGTCGGTTACGGCATCCAAAAGAGAAGAACAGATCATAACAACCATGTAAGTGCCTTAAAGATAGACTTAACTTCAAAATACTGCAAGGCAATGGCACTGCAACGTTTCACATTTTAACAAATATGCAAGTTTTATGAATAGCTAACAATAAATTGTTCATTGAATTATTTTTAGGTAAAAATTATTTTTATCCGACAGTTATTATTTTTAATATATGCTCTTATGAGAAAGGTTTAAACCTTCAGAGCCCATGACTTGAACACCATTAGGAATTTTTTGTATAAGTGAGTATACTAAAAGGTTGAAAATGTGTAATGATAAACTAATGGGAATATTCGATGTTACAACTACCAATAGGATGTCTCCTAATTAGATTTTACATGTTTATGAAAATTGGTATCACCATGACGTTTGTTAACCTCAAATCCCTGTTGCCTGGTCGTGATGACATTTGATTAGTTGCAAATGAGATCGCCCTCTACGTATTTAACTGGCTCTGTTTGTCCTACGGAAAGCTTAGTCATGGTTGATTTAGGATAATGAAAGTAAGACAAGTATTTTTTTATTTGAGATAGATTGTGCAGTAGTTTTTAGTCGAAACTAATTTTTTGTTATGCATTCAAGATAGTTCTTTTGCGATCATGAATAGAAAGGTTAACCTTTCGTCAAAATATCCAGCAAACCAAATTAAAATTCCCATTTGCATACGGGAACATCTAAATGTAATACTTCTTTTCGGATTATGTTGATATGGATTTGGAATTTAAGTAAATGTTCTTAAAACAGTAAAACAGGCTTGACAAAAGCGTGACTCTGCACTTGACAGGGCCGGGAATGATAATCAAACAAAATTTTCCGGGATCATTTTTCTGAATTATGATTTTTATTATACTGGCTTGTACAATAAAAACTAAAATAAAGTAGTTAAAGAATCTAATATCTACACCAAACAGTATTTTAATTATGTTTAATCTTTTTAAAAGCAATTTATGAATTTAGGAAACTTGACTCCAACTTTGTGAAGGCAGTTTTCGTCAGTATGAGCAACTCATTACTTGCAAACACCCTTGAACTTTCATTTCGAAATCCTATGAGGCTCAATAAAACTTACTTGCGTAGAAAGTATTTTAGAAATCGATATTAATAAATTTACGCTCTCATTTTTAAATTAAAGGCATTTAATCTTTAGTGATTAAAAATGTCCTATGATAGTGTGATTAGTTCCTAATAGGCAAATGATTAGGCAGATCATTTTAAAGACACCTCCAAACCGACATACTTTTGTAAGCTTAATGATATGCTGTAAGCAATTATAGTAAATATTAAGTTTTTAATTCCATCATCGACTTGTTTCATTTAAAAAAATTAATGAATAATAAAATTAGAAAATTCTGCCCATATCAGCTAACATTAGTCAGCAGAAACAAATTTACCCAGATATCACGATCAAACGCTCAATCAATAAGTTCCAAACGCTATGGACAGGAACTCGTTCAAGCACTTGAGGTTCAACCCTTGGAGTCTGAAATACAAAACAGTGTGGTATAGTGCAGTGGACTATTTCCATTAAGTTTTATGTGAATAACCTAATGATGAATCCATAATTCAAATGGAATTGGACTCTCTTGAGGTTAAAACTTTATTCGATAATACTAACGCTTCTTATATCAGATAGCATTTTTTCAATTCGACGTCGGAGATAATAATAATTCTGCACGTTGTTTCATTCAACATTTGCCCCTTATTTTAGTTTTTCTTTTGTAGAATCTGACAGTACATAGTATTTCAACTTAAATATTCTGCATTAGTTCGCTGATGGAAAATTCTAAAACGATAAATCCAAGCAAAGTATGCATACTGTATTTATGTATCAAATATTTGCCATTTATTAAGCTAAAAAGCTACTACAAAATGGAAGATAAAATTAGGGTAGCATTTAAATGTTTAGTTCATTATGTATACAAATAAGCTAGCTTTTTAAGATTAAATGTTAAATGCATTTAAATCGCAACACAAAAGGTAAGGATAAACATAATTTCTTTTTCTAGTTAATAATGACGATTATTAATATTGACTATATTATTGCATTAATAATTATTATGAATATTCGAAAATCACTCTCTTTTGAAACAATTTTTCGATCCTTTTAATGGACTTCCTCGTACTTGAGGAAAAGAGATAAACTTGCTTATAATTCAATGGTTATTGCCCACAGAAAAGCCAAAGCTTGCAATTTTAATCACGAGAAAATGGAGCAATCCAAAAAGGATTGAATAGAGTAAGAAAACTATAAGTAGAGATACGAGTGAGAGCTTCAAAATAATTTTACAATATTTAAATTCTGGATTATTTATGGACTTCATTCTTGACTAAATTTAAGTAATTCATCGCGTAATATCCTAACGTTCTTAGATTCCTGAATGGGCTCAAACCATTAATAGCTTTAAATGGTTAGTTGAATAAATTGAGTGATGATTTTAACAAATATTTACTTCTTCTAATATCCAAGATTAATTGGTTGATATTAGCTTAGGCTATAATAACAAGAGAATTTGCTCAGTAGGAAGTTCGACAATTGGATTTTAATGCTTATTTAGCCTATACTCCATTTTTGGAAATACTTTGATAAAAATTGATTTTCGGTTAACTGAACGCCAATATTTGAAACCATAACTAGAAAGTCAAACGCTGAATAATGTTGCAAATACGATCTCGATTTCATTCTTGTTAGAAAAATTGGAAAGCTTTCGGCGTTTAAAATGAGTAAATGCTACCTGGATATGTGATACGGGAAAATAGGCTATAACTTTTATTTTTGAATTGAGAAGGAAAATTTTCATTAAAATTTTATGATGGATAAATCTACGATTTATTAGTATTGGCTGATATCATCCGAAACTGCCACTAAGTCGATCAGAAGGCTGGGTAGACTCACAAAAACTTTAGTTAACTTTTCGAAAATTAATACGGATCTTAGATAGAACTGGTAAGCAACAAGTGAGATTCCAGTCGTCAAAATATTCTCTAACCACTAGTTAATATTGACTGATTTGCTTTGAAAATCAGTACGTTGGATGGTACTTTGGTGATAGAAATCGCTTTTAAATGGTCTGTTGATATTAAGTGTGACTTTAGTCCATCTTGTAGGTACTATTGGGTGATACGTATTAAAATTTAATTCACAGGTATACAAACTTAACAAATGTCTCAAAATAATAGCACACTATAGCACATATTCTTCAATCTGGACTAAGTACTGAATAAGAGAAAATGCCGAACTTCATGACCGGATACCTCTAAACTCTCAATATATATATATATATATATATATATAAATAATATGCAAACTACATAATTAAACAGTCCATCATTATTATATAGGTTTGCATGTAATGAAATGGACTTAGTATTGACCTCAGCAATCTATTAGTTACGAGGATAAATGAAAACTCCCACTTTACTCGATTTCCTATATTGCCAAGACCTAATTTCCCCATTTATATCTTCATATCAATTTGCCCTTCACCCGCCCGCCCCCCTCTAATTTTTCTTCCAGTATAAACATGTGTGTCGGGAGAGAGCATGAAGGATGACGAGCCGTAGATACAAGTGAATGGGTAGAAGAGGGAGGGGAGAAACGGGCAAGATAGACATCGCTAAGCATGTCTCCCCTTAATTACCTCCTTAACCGGCGCTAATCAGCCAGTCAGCCAGCCAGCCACTAATTGTATAAATAATCCGCGTCAGTTTGTGGCCCAGTGGCTACTGCTGCAGTTGTCTCCCCTAAGGGGTTGACCTTTCGGCGTAAATATCGCCGAAATTCAAATTTACCGTCGCAGAGGTAGCAGCAGACGCGCATATTGTTTATTTTGGTGTGCTGCACATTCGATGGCTTGGCAATCTCGCAATTAAATGGGATAGAACTGGTGGCAAACACACCACCAGTTCAAATTAGTCAATATCTCCTCTTTTCTATGCTTGTTTGAGTTCAGAATTAGAGGAATTTCCCTTGGGGAAGATTGAAGAGAGCTTATATCTAAAAACGATTAACAATGAAATAGGATGAATTTTGAAATTTAAATATTAGATTAACTGATTTATCATAACTACCTTGATAACTCGTGACAATAATTATAATTCACCTTGACAGATCTCCGCAATGTTATAAACTATAGACTTTGTAGGAATCGCCACTAGGCTTGAAAGTTAACAGCGACCATCGCAGTTCGAAAAGTAGAGCATAAGAGTTATGTTGACCAAAGTTTTATTGGTTGGTAAGTGGGTTCTAAAATTTTGTGTAAAGAGGATTTTTCTATCATTTCAAAGGAGAGGGTAGTAGAGTAAACAGAGGGAATGCTTTCGGACATCGCTGCAGTGATCTTGACGTCACCACAGGGTAACGCCCATTCGAGGTCTACTTAATTAAATAATTACCCCAATTAAAATTAGCCACTTGAGGACACAAAGTGTTGCTACTGCAACTTGGGGTCACTGCAGAATTAATTGTCACATTGAGGGTGAGATAAGTTAGGTGCCAGGGCTTAGTAATGACGAAGATAAAACTTGGAAGCGCATAGTGATTCGTCTTTCAGCTGCAATGAAAAGTCTCCCTAGTTCTCTTACTTTAAAACTTATTTTATGGCACCAGATACCAAAGAGAACTAGAAAGAAAGTTTACACAAGATCATGGCTAAGATAAATGAATCAAGACGTTAAGGAATTATTGGTTTGGCCAGCCGTCATGGGTAAAACTACCGACAATTTCTATTCCCGTTCCTCAAGGAAATTCGAACAATAACAGTGAAGTGCAATGAGAGGGAATGTTTGGAGAAAAAATTAATAATTTTGTACTATCGACGGGACCATTATTCCTCGGCAAGGACTTCCAGTGTTCAATTTTCGGTTGTTGTAAACGTTAAAAAAGCAAGAATGGAATGAAATGCCATATATAATAATATCGTTCCGATGTTGACATTAGACTCAATGTGAGTCACCTTGAAAGCATTGCAGTAAATTTTCTTTTGAGCTAAGTGGTTGAAGCAAAAACCAAGATCCCTCTGAATGATGAAATCCTAGTCGTTTTCCAATTTATATCTTCACGGTTATAGCTAATGTGTACCATTGAGCAAAAACGGATGTACTATCTAAAAATTTGATCTATTAGAAGATAAATATTCATTATGTTAGCTTGACTAGCCACCTAATTCTAAGTTCTGCAGATAGTTGATATGAGCATATTTAGGAACTAGGAGTTATATCATAACATTTCAATTTTGGAACACTAAGATGTGGCAAACTGCACATGAACAATTGAGTAAGATTTGGATAAACTTGGTAATCCAAAATTCAAATGAGGTAGAAATTTTTCCCATTTTTGTTCTACATGATTTAATTAAAATTTCCCAAAATCTCTAATTCTTGCCTATTCATTTAATATTTATGCAAACGAACTCCTAATGATTGCACTGAGCTAATCATTACAAATTGTTAATCTGTCAAATAAACAAGTACATATACTAACGCTCAGGAACAAAGATTGAAACAATGAAGGATTGCCGCAATAAGGAAAAAATATTTGGGATAGCGTATCAACTTTATTATATTAAAATGATAGAAGATTTGCAGTTGAATGTTAAAATGCTAGTTTAAAAGTCCCCTAAGGAACAGCACTGGGAAAATGCAGAATTAATCTGTGGGCAGGTCCTCACTGAGGAGATGATATGATTACCTTACTATTAGTGGAATTCGGATTAACTAAAATGAAGAAATCTCAAGTTTCTTATACAAAGTGTAACACGCGTTTTCAGGGGGAAAGTGATATTTGGTTGTTGAATCCTAAAAAATCCATTACTTACATCCTTGATCATCAAAGGTTAAATCGATGTCATGGACTCTTTGTAAATTATTGCTAGGTGAGAAGGTACCGGTGAATTTACCAGTCAAAACCACGAACGATCTACAAACTGGATGAACATAAAAGAAACATCTGAGATCGTGGCATCCAGATTCCCACTGTGCAAAATATGAGATATAATTAAATACAATAGAGAAAAAAGGAAAAGTGCACTGTTAGCGATTTCAAAGTTAAGAAGCAGTACGGCTTTCAATTCTTTCAGTTAATTCTACCAAATTTCCCACTCGTTACTGAAATCCTTCTACTGCCTTTGAGATGCAAGTCTTTCCAAGGGGAAAATAGTAAAACTTTTTGCTTCTCCACGGAAATTAACATTCGTTCTATTATATTTGAATTGTGAACGATGTTCTAGTAAGAGTTACGGTTTAATCAGCTTTACTTTTCAAAAGTACTCTTGATTTGGAGCCACTGAAGTTATTTGTGTTTCCTGCATTTGTATCAGAGTGATCTCCTATTGTGCATCATGAATGCTTGTTTTCTGAATGAAATAAAATATTGTTCAACCTCAATCAATATCTTATATGGAATATCCTCGCTGTTGATTAGTCTCTTAGGTTCTTGATTATCTTCACATAAAATTTACCAGTAGTTAGAAGTACGCCGACAGAAATAATCACGATTCCACCCTAAAAGCACTTACAAGCTCGTTACGCTGCAATAATTAATCAAGTCTCTTAGTTAAAAGGATTAATTAAACCTGGCATATGATAGTAAAAAGAAAAATTTTGTCTCATTCTCTTAATGAAGCTCAATGAAACGGAGGTTCCCATTACCGTAGAAATTGATTGATTGACTACATCTGAGGAGCCAAGACTACTCAAAGACGTAATAATTAAAAATTTTGTTTTCAGTAAATATTTCAGAAGGCTAGAAACCACGGCAAAGCAAAAATGATAAGGATGATTGCTCTGCCAAATTCATCATTAGTGAATATTAAATACTGCGAAAGCTCAATCAGAAATTAACTAATGGTGGTGGTGCAGGTATTTTATCGATTTACAGTACATACTGTTATGTCTGGTTGCGTGTAATGCAGGTGCGAATGCATTCGTGTTCGAATTGATTTCTCAACTGATTGGAAGCATTTCATTATTTAAATTCCATTCGATTCCCTTCCGCTTGAATCAAAATATTCTACCAAGCGCGCTGGTTTTATGACGTTCTAATCAAAAGGCGGCACTCTTCGCTTAAACCTTGGGTAACTTTGTAGCCCTATCAATCTCAAACTCATAACTGAAAAGATAATGCACATGCTACTGAAACTACAGCTAAGAGATAATGGTTCAAATTCGTAGAAGTAAAAATGATCCTAACGCTGGTGGTGTAGTGTTTTGATACCCAGCCGTGCTCATTCAACCGACTGAAAATCCAACTGTATTGTTTAATGCGGGTCCGGAGAGGAATAGTAAAATGTGAATAGGTTATCAGATAGGCATCAGGATACTATTAATTTGACTAAATTGATAGATGAAAAAGCTTCCTTTAATAGTTATGGGAACTACTGTCATCTCTGATATATGATTTAGACATTTAAAACTTGTAAATGAATGAATAATACACTTTTATTTCAAAACATTGCAATATTAGAACATCAAAGAGGAAATGGGAATTAAAATGTTCTAACTATTGCATAAAAGTAACCGTTTGTACCTACCTACCAAATGTAATTAAATAAAATAATAAAAATAGTAAATTTAATGCTAAAGAGAACTTTTTTTATAGACAATCAGGAACGCTTTAAGTCCTATTTCAAACCTTCTACTGGTGAAAATATTGATATAACTATTGTTAAATAATTTCTAATATTTTCTAAACATGCATAGAGAAAATATGCAGCATTGATGCTTTCAGATAAGTGTCATTCAGAGTAATTATTGCGCCTTAATTTAAATTAAAAGCTCATCTTATGTGAGAGTATGCGGCTGTAGGCTTTTGCAGTTAAGGTGAAGAAAATCTACTGTGAGGAAAACAGGGAGCTCCTCTGTCGTCAATATCCTTGACACTACACAAATCGCTTCCTCCAAACTCCTTATTAACTTGATACAATACATTTATATGATCACGAAAATCTAATTAATTTTTTCCTATTTCATTTACCTATTTAGCGAAAAAACCAACGTGTAAAAGACCTCTGATAGGTAGGTTGCCCAGGCCTTCGAGCTTGTAATAAAAAACGATTGATTACATCACATTTACATTGCCAAATTAATAATTAAGTAGATACCGGTCTTCCAGAAAAACAATTTGAGACGGGAAAGGTAAACTTCTATCTAGTATGTAGTTGCAGCTGAGATTTAGTTCGCAAAGGCGCAGAGTTCGCTCATTGGTTGGCTAATTAGAGAGGAGAGACGGTGTGTTATATACTTTCCCCCTTTACCAACCCGCACTAGCGTTTGTGCGTACGTACTACCACGCGTGCATCAATTAAAGTGTCCTCTTAGAATTTTCGGTATTTGTACGGGAGATCCCAACTTTGGACATTTCTAGAGATTCCTCTTTACACTACGGACACTCACAAGTAAGTAAAATCTTTCAATCTCTTCCTATGTCCTATTTATTAATATTTCTCTAATTCATCTTACTTCATATGTGCTAATAGATAGATTTGAGGATTTAGTCTTCTTCCTTTACGCTGTACTAATTCTTTAAATAGGCTATTCAAAAAACTTTTAGTATCCTTTCACCAAAGTATATCATTACTTAAATGTCTTAAATTTTGACAGAGGAAGGATTTGGTCTAATAACTCCAGGGTTTCCCCATGAACCTTGCTCATCTATCAGCACAAATATGTAAACATTTGATCATCTTCTTAACTAATTTTTGGGGATAAATGTTTGCGATTAACTTTTTAGGAACTCGTTTTGTGTTATACCTCATTAAAATTGACAGAAGATAGATTACGCTTGAACCTAATTGTCAATGAATTAAGAAGGATGATATCCTGGCAGGTAGTATCTTGAATATCCATATTTGTATGAAATTTGAAAAAAGCAGCATTAGAAACAAATAATGATAACTCCTTCATAAAGCTAGTATGCGTTATATCATCCGGACAAACTGGTGCATAACCTTAAGGTCATAATTTTTGGGAAGAAAAGGATCTGATCCACTGATTTCAGGAAATATAATTTGTTAAAAACGCAGCTCAGGTTGAAGAACAACCGAAATATAAGGTCGATAAACTCCCTAAACTCTTCTATCTATTTGATAAATATATCTCTTTAAGTATGACGATGCTATAATTCCATTCTACTATCCAAAAATAATGATAAATTCTTCCTTATTTTTGTTGCCATTTCATTTAATTAACTTTACTTTTTGGGTGGTTTCTTATGTTAGTACTATTGAAACGGCATTTCAGTTGTATTGATAGAGACACAAGTTCAAGTTAGCGTACACATGGCGCTAATCAATTCAATCTGCATTTTTTTGACATTGATGACTGCCAGTTGTGAATTGTTTAACACCTCTGACATAATTAGGAAGAAGGCAGAGAGAATTCTTTTCCCGTTATAGTTGAACGCAGATCACTAATTTAAGTTGTTTTTATTCTTAATGTCACCCCGATTATCCCCAAACTGATTAGTTTAGAACACACCACCGGGGTAGTAGCTATGCCCGAAATCCAGGATCTAAGTGAGGGAATATTAGGGGGCATGTTATCTATTTATTGAAGGCATGGTCTGTTAATTACTTTCTGTCTTGAAATGATTAGGAGATGAGCTGGTGAGCTGAATGATTAGCCGAGTCCTCCCTTAGGCTATGCAGAGGACCCTTGGAAATTCCACCGTGTTTGCTGTTTCAGCGTGTGGCTGGAAGTTAATTAAATCGCCTCCACATTTATACTTAGGAAAACATGTTTTCGTAGTTATTACAAAAATCCTTCTAATTATTATCATCTTGATTGTAAATTAACTAATGGTTTTCATGTTTACGGCTTTTCATTCTTCTTTACATTATAAATTAATTTGCAAGAGAAATAAAAGGTTGGTTTTAATTCGAACATTCTCAGCGGTAGTTAAAGAAAAGCACATTTATCCCCCTCCTCCCGATCTGTTGTATTCATTTCTGCTCTTGATTATAGCCCATAAGTCTGGTATTGTATGCATAGGAGTCATCCTAGGATGCTCAAATAATTGGAAAAGACTTAGGTTCATCAACAGACACTAGTGTTCCCCGGATAAAAAAATCTTAATATTGGAGATTTATGGAAAGAAAAGTAACACTGAACATTTGTCTTAAAGGAAGAAAATTTAAAAGGTCTCTAAATAGAACGCATATTTTTGATATCTCTCTAAATCTCCTTGTACAGAGTCGATGTACTTATATGTATCCCACTTTCGCCCCATTAATAATCTTCAATTTTATTTAATAATAGCTATTTCTAGATTATAATATTGTTTATGATATTAATTTTAATTTGTCTTATGCTTGGTTTTTGAAATATGAGAGCAGTGTGCTCGGCAACTATATGGGACTTGGATCCTACTTTTGGGGATTAACCTCACCAGGGCTATTTTTCCATTCCGTGGAAGGAATGTAAAGCAGTTTTCAAAGTTAGTCTCAAAAATGATGCCACAGTAATCTCTAAATTAAGCATTTCCATTGAGCACCTATTTACAGACTCTTTTAATTAATGTTTAATATCATATTGCTTGACAATGAAATTCAAATCCGTGCAATTTGGTTAAAAATTGTGTTTCTAACCACTGATCCATTTGAAATAGTTTTAAGGCTATCTGGTAAAAGGCTGGGTTTTGAAAGTACAAAACTTACAAACTTTGAAATTCAGGTTAATAGAATATTTATATGATTCTCGTATGTGGTGTTCGATGTAATCTTCCCTGATTTATTGAAGGCCTGTTAATATTTCCTGATAAAATATAAGAGTATAGATCATTTGTTTTTAATTCAAAAATCAAACAGGGCCCTGATTGCAACAAGTTGACAACAGTGGGCATGTTATCAATTCAGTTTCGTTTAATCAGTTGTACGTATTTTAACGACGCATTTTCAAATTCTCTCGGTCTTCTTTTACTATTGAATGGGGAGTAACAATAACAAGGAAAAAGGTAAATAAATGTAAATTAAACTACCTTCTCTCCATCCTTTTCCTTCACTCCCTCCCAAAAGCATCAAGTGTCAGGCACGGATGGTGACAGCTAGTCAAACTTTTATCATCAATGCCTGTCAGTCATTGAATTAAATGTCAGCTTCAGTCGAACAACTGCTACTAATCTCAAATCTCCCTTCATCGTAAGTAATAATGAATTAAAGAACGGATTTCTTCTAAATAGTAAACAGAAAGAAAAAACATAGGGGGATTCACCGAGCTAATTGCATTCGGTAGCGGTTCACCCATGGGACTCCAGATTTGATTAGAAATAAAGCCCATATTAGCGGAAAACTGACTTGTGTAAATAGTGGTAGGGGTTTATTTAATTACGCTAGTAATTCTTCCAAAGAAAACACATTATTATTTTTATAATACTGTGCCAAATTAATTTTTGTATTGTAGATGGCTGAGTACCACTCCGATTAAGTATTTAATTTGGCTAATGTAAAGTCACGTTATATGGCGTTCTTTAAGTTTGGTTTTTTCCATAATCATGCTTATAGTTGTTAGTTTTATCAATATGTACAGGGTGATTGTGAATCTATTTCCTACTTGAAAATCAAATAATTATATGATTTACAATTGTTTTATAAAAAGAAGAGATGTACACGCCTAACGTGAAGTTTTGTTCGAAAATTGATTTGTCCTTAAGCCCTCACCTGCAAATTTTTAAACCTCTAGGAACTCCACTATAGAATATGTGGCCTTGAATGTGGCATGGCAGTTCTTGGCGGTTTTATTATCGATCTGAGCTTGATTCTTCTGCAACAGTTCATCAAATTTCCACTCAACCAGGTGATTTCCAAACTTCATTGAGTGCCAATAACTTGGCACTTTCTTGAACGAGTAAACTATAAGAAATTCTTATGGTTTAATTTTTAACCACTTTTTAGATTGTTAATGTGTTAAGTCAAGAAACACCTTTAGAGGAAAATACATCCTTATTTATAATTAGAAAATCATGATTGGCTATTTCGTATGTTGAATGTTCTAAAGTTTAAGGAACATATTATAAAATAGTAACCCCACAGGGTGCAATACCCAAAAGACAGTATCACATCTTACTGCATTGTGTCGACTATAACGGTTTAGATAGACAAATGAGACACTTGACGACAAGAGGAAGCCAAAGAGTTTATCGTGTGGTTAGACAATAAGAATCTGGATATCGCAAACGCCTTTATTATTTTAAACTAATTCTTTAACTCTTTTTAATTTATTTATAACTTAAAAATCATATTGGGTGATATTCTGCCATTTTAATTAATTAACACCATATTATTTAATAAATTGGTTGCTTTGTCACTTGTCATCATAAACGGTTTGATCTGACAGGCATTCTTTAATGAATAATACCATCATTAACGCTAACAGCAAAAAATATCCCATTTCGAAATCGATTCAGTTTAGGTCTATAAAACCTCTTTTTAAAAATTCCCCTATTTGCAAATTTTTTTTGCCATAAGAAAGAAAATGAGGACAAATTCATAAAACTTTGAATTCGTTAATAGAATTTAATTTATCACTTGAAAATTTCTTTTAAATTAACCACGAACTTTGAACGCCGCGCACATTGGACAAACCAATTAGGTGGGACTTCCCTCAAGCAGTGATTAGTGGTCATTGTGTTTAAATGCAATTACTGGTGTTGTTAAAGAGGAGAAATGGAAAGTATAAGCGTTCGTGGGGATAGCGGGATGGCATCAAATTTCTCCCCTCCCCAGACGGTGTTAACTCAATTATCCAATCAAACAAACTTAACGCGCTCAAATCGGATTCTTTCTCCATCTTGGGTTAAACTAATAAGACGCGTCGTTTAAATCTAAACGAAGAAATTTAAATCCTTTTCTTTCTGGCCAATTAACTCCCCCCGTCTTTCCTCGCAGCAAGTTGGAGAATGGGAAACCTGAGGGAGGATGAGGCTGCGGAGGAGGGGGGAGGGTGGCAACTTAAGAAGTGGGATTTAAATTAAATGAACAAATTCTATAATCCTCTCCTGATAAAAGAAAGATTATTTTGGCTCTACAACTAAATAGGATAACGCGATCCTATTGTTCACTTCTTTTCTTTGCCTGATCATGAGAATCCTAGATTATCTATTCAATAACAACCCAAATCTATCCTTAATTTCCATTATTAAAGCCCAGCTGATAATATGTCATGCATGGTATTGATATCTAAATTTTAGGTTTAAACAAGTATGGTCGAATTGTTCTCAATCTAGCGGTGTTGCTATACAAATATTTGAGAGCTGATTAGCATTAATTAAAAATTATTTAATACAAATTTTGCGCAGCATCTAGTTATTATTAACTCATTTATTATTCAGTTCACTTGGCATGCTTACCAAACAGGGGCCGAATTTGCTAATGTTTAACAATTAAATTTGTGGGGATAATTTCCAGTTTGAATAGCCACTGACTGAAACCTTGAAATTGCTTGTAATTGCCATTACCTTGTTGTTATTGGCATTTAGTCACATTACGTAACACCGTTCTCTTATAAATAAGTTTTAAAATTAGGGACTTCAATCGACTTCAACTGTCTCCGTTGCTGATATGGCTCTATCTGGAATTCTGTTTTCCTACGTATTTTCAATCCAGTAGTGGTCTTGTGGTCCCGTATCGTAAATTTCAAATCTATTAGAGCATAGTTTAACCTAAAATTTGGCTTTTCTTTATGAAAGTGATATTTTGTTGTTAAGAGTTCCATCAGTAGATTTTAGACATGTCTATTGCAACATTTTAACTGTTGTAGAATTACACTGGATAATTTTTTTTCAATTTTTAGCGTGGAATTGCATCCGAACATGGAGAACAGTAGAATAATTCAGCAAAGTATAAAAAAAGGAGTCGAATAGGATGTAAAAGTAAAGTCACCTATCAAATGGCATTACTTCATTTCATTTCCAGATTTAGTATTCAGTGAGTGGCAAAATTCACTACTTAATGTAAAGTATCCAAAATTTCAAATTTATAGATTTGTTCCCTGGGTTTCTAAGTGAACTCATGTCCAGAGATTATTGTCCTGTTGATGTATTTGGATAGTAGGTCATGTTATTTGAATAATTTTTTTTCTAATATCAAAGTTACTAAGAGAAAGATTTAAGCTAACAAAATTTCAACATGGTACAGCTCAATAGAGTCCACTCAAAGTGAATTCACACAAAGAATGGCGTAAAATTAAAAAAAAGTTTTTAGAAAGAAAGCATTTTCCTACGCCCATATTTGGAAGAAGAGTAGGACTATAGAGTCCTTCCTGCGAGAAACTCGAATTCAAATTTAGTGACACAGTCAACTACTAAATCAATCATCAATTAATGAAAAACCTTTAATATTTTGCTTAAAATGTCAATAAAATAGAAAAGTTAATGCAATCATGATTTAATGAGAGATCGATAGTCACAGGGTGGCAGGTTGAAGTGTGTAAGAGAAATGAGGTGAGGTAATTAATGTGGAGATAGGCAACCGAACGTAAACCGACTCTCAACTGCAACCTTTTTATATTACCAAATTCTCTCACGCATTCCACTTCACGATAGTTGTAACTGATCCGACACTTTTTGCCACTATCGTGTCGTAAGTGGCATCTATAAGATGATAATAATAATTATAATACAGCTAATTGTGATGCTGACAGTATTTTATTTCCCAGGCTTACGACTACACCATTCACTTGAGTAAAATTTACCTCCCACAGTCTGAAGTAGAAAATTGATAATAATTGATTATTTAATTAATTGTAAAGCTGAAAAAGAATGAATTTCTCATTGGCTGACGCAACATCCGCGATGAATTTGACAATGAAATTCAGTCCAGAATCCTCCGTAAATGTGGAATCTGGGCCGGACAGCAAGAACTGTATCTACTGTTTGGCTAAGGTCGTTCACCCAAGATTAGGAAGAGGAGAGTCTTATACCTGTGGTTATAAGCCCTATCGCTGTGAGATATGCAATTATTCAACCGTCACGAAAGGAAATTTGGCTATCCATGAACAATCCGATAGACATCTAAACAATGTTCAGGTGAGTGCCGGTTTCAATACATTATATCGATGTTTTAGGAGTACGATCAACAGCAGAAGGTTCTTGAATCCAACGATGAAGAACTCATAAAAGTACCAGCTGATAATCTTCCCCCAAAAATGATCATTCAGACCCCCTCAATCCAGACCTCACTTCCACAGGACTTCTTCTACTTTCTGGAAGTATTCAACCTCAAAAGTGGAGTTTGTTCTCAAGATAGCATCAGTCCCTCTTTAATTGAAGTTTGCGATCATTCTTTGTTGTGTCAAGTTTGTGGAGTGTTTTCAACGGATAATGGGGAGAATTTAATAACCCATGCAGAACAGAATAGAATTCCGATAAATATGGATTTTGCGAACCAGCAAGTGACTTCTCACTTAGCTGGAGTTTGGCACTGTTCATTGTGTTCATATAGAAGTCGTTTGAAGGCTAACTTCCAACTCCATTGCAAGACAGAGAAACATGCTCAGAGATTGAGCCTTCTTCTACATATGTGGGAAGGAAAAGGCGGGAATTTGGCGGTCTCTCTTCATTCAAATCACCTTTCAGTTGCTGGTAATTCGAAAGGGAGCGTATATTGTCAGTTGAGATGCCTACCATGTAACTTCTTCACATGTTCTGTGCATAAAATGAGGGTCCACTGTCAAATGCCCGGGCACGATTTTCTTGCGAGTATATTTGGAGCTCTGGTAGCTAAGAGAAATCAGTTGAAGACGTCCTTTCAGGAAAAATCGGAAGAGGGGTTAAACAACATAAGGTTCTTCTATTCCTGCCAAAGATGCGAAATAGCCTATTCCACTGTTAATGCCTTGATACAGCACTTCAAACCTTCAGTTGACCACGTACGTCCAGAGGTTTTTATTTGTACAATAAATGTAAAAAATAAAATTAATCGCGATATGATATGATGTTTCCTTAATTTTTAAATCACGTAGGGCCAACTTAACCGACAGCTCTGCGGTCAAGACGATATTAAAGTTTTCTGGGAATATGATAAGCAGAAAAGTTTGCAAAATCAACCCTACAATCCAACGAGTATTTTCGACTTTAGTAAAAGTCAGGAAACAAAAGGTAACTCTTTTTAAGTATTTGGGTAAATACGCAACCTTAAATCAATTAAAATGACAGTAAATAACAAGTAAAAAGATAAATATACAGAGGTAAATAAGGGAATTTAAAAAATATTTTATTAAAATGGCACTTTAAATTATTTGTGCAATATAATAGTGAAACATTAAAAAAATGTAGTTTGTTATTTTAAATAATAATAAGTGAATTGTATTGTAAATGTCACAACTAAGAGGCTAGCAAAAGCAATCTACAGTTATACATGTAGAACACAAGAGTTGTGAATGCCCAAATTTATTTAACAAACCAAACTCAGGATTCAGGAGGGTAAGAGAGGGATGGGGGATAGATGAGATGAGACGGTAGCTTAGTGGCAGGTAAATGACAAGCGTATGTCTGCTCCCTCCCTCCTCGAGCCCCGATAATTGGGAGTTTTATATAGTTTCATAGACAAGGAGAAGCATAAACAGATGGAATGGCTTCGGACATCGAGGCGAGGAAACTGAACCCTAGCAGCACTCATTCAAGGACCACTTAATTAGCTTATCCCACTAATTAAAATAAATAACTTGAGGACACACGATGGTTCTCCTCGGGGAACTTGAGGTCATCGACGGACTAAGCAACGCTCATTCAAGGTCCACTTAATTAGCTTATCCCACTAATTAAAATAAACCACTTGAGGACACATGATGGTTCTCTACTGGGAACTTGAGGTTGCTGCAGGATCAAACACTTCAGGTGCCACCATGAGGTCGAGATAATTAGGTCTCAGAGATTAGTAATGACCTAGATAAAAATTTTGTAAACACAGTGGGATTCGCCCTTCAGTATATAATTAAAGGAAATACTTCATTTAATTAACATATACAAACCTCATGCAACTTATCAATGGAGGACTTAGTCGCATAATACAAAATGGATGTTTCAAATTAATAGCCCGACTTTGTGATTATTTAGATGTGACTACTTGCCTTGAGGGAATTCCAAGAAACTGTGACATCATCGGATCGACGTTTCCACACCGGTGCAAAGATGGAGTAAGTCTACTTTCACACAGTCTAGGCTAATTTGCTGGCTTTAGAGACAATTTCTGTGCACATTTATTACTCTTATTTAACATTGCTCTGCAGTCTCTTCAAAAACCACTTGTCATCTTTTATTTATATCCCTCTGTCATAATCAGAACATTGAATATTATTATAACTTAATTAATATCTTAATCCATGCAAATTTATTTCCTCTCAAAAAGCCTTTATGATTAATATTATGTGTAAAATACTGTAAATCCTAAATCCTTGTTTTCATAGAGAATTTACTGAACGATGGTTAACTAGTATAATAACTTAAGTAAAACAAATATAGCAATTAACTCTTCAGATTAAAATAGCTTCATTATTTTTACTTTAAACGACAATATTTTTGCCCCAATTGTGAAAATTATCAGTCTAAATTTGCGTAAAATTTCAAGTTTCATCAAAATAAACAGATAAGAATGAAAATTAGGAATAGAATAATTAATCGCTATGCATCAAAGGAAGTATTTTTGGAGAAAAAGGACACGATTTATAAAAAAGTTGATTCAAATATTCCATTAAAACGTTTCCTAATAATCTCTATTCAAAGTAAAATTAAAATATAATAAATGTAACAATGACTGAAATTAAATAAACAATTTTTCTTGCATATACATTTATGCAGTAAATAAGAGACTAATAAGTTCAATATTTTTAATATCATCTAAGGTTCCCTCAAGATACCTCAAACCAGTTGAAGTGACCCTTTTCTTGTCAATCTGCACACTTTTACAAATAACCGTCAGTCAATATTATTACACAGGGTGGTTTTATTAAAAGATGGTAAAAAACCGTGAGACCTTCTATTATGATTTCTTAATTAGACTACCGCCTACTCTTATTTGACTAGCCATTCTCTTCACTAGTCTCAGTTCGAATTCTCTGTCATTTTAGAAAACAGCCGAAGTCCTTCAACATTTACGACGATCAAACTCAGCAGGTGAGTGACGTCTAATTAAGAAAGGCAAAATTTTGTGCTAATTTAACACACGCACACGAAGATTGATTGACTTTTCACCATGCTTTTTGATTATTATTATTATTATTTTTATCATTAGATAAATCAAATGATGCAAATACTGATGAAGAAATTAGTGCTATCCAACGTCATTCAGCTCCTCCAACTTTGAGTTTTGAATCCTCCTTTGGATCAAAAAAAAGGTTGGTGATAATTCGTGTGGAGTAGTAACTATTATAATATACCAAATATTGCTTTTATGATCAGTGTCTGCATTTTCAACTCCCTTCTACTTTAGAGTACTCATCTTAGAAATAAGGCAAAAGTCTTATTGCAAAATAGAAAAAACAAACAATAATGTGTTCATTTATTTTTAAAAATGATATTAGATGTACTGTTCGTACAAGCCAATGCACAAACATAACTGCGAGGATATATTTGGTCCGTGGGATCATAAATTTTTACTTCTTCACTTACCGCCTAGGAGGAAAACATGGTGCAAATTTTCAGAAGAGACTTGCATTAGATTTGATGTCAACCTTGAAGAAGACGTTTTGATGTGCAGCGTTTTAACTACCTTTATCTTTTATGTGATTATCAAATTTTTATCTAGGTCATTACTAATCTCTGAGACCTAATTATCTCGACCTCATGGTGGCACCTGAAGTGTTTGATCCTGCAGCAACCTCAAGTTCCCAGTAGAGAACCATCATGTGTCCTCAAGTGGTTTATTTTAATTAGTGGGATAAGCTAATTAAGTGGACCTTGAATGAGCGTTGCTTAGTCCGTCGATGACCTCAAGTTCCCCGAGGAGAACCATCGTGTGTCCTCAAGTTATTTATTTTAATTAGTGGGATAAGCTAATTAAGTGGTCCTTGAATGAGTGCTGCTAGGGTTCAGTTTCCTCGCCTCGATGTCCGAAGCCATTCCATCTGTTTATGCTTCTCCTTGTCTATGAAACTATATAAAACTCCCAATTATCGGGGCTCGAGGAGGGAGGGAGCAGACATACGCTTGTCATTTACCTGCCACTAAGCTACCGTCTCATCTCATCTATCCCCCATCCCTCTCTTACCCTCCTGAATCCTCATTGTGAACTATCGTTACTGTTGCTGGCCGCTAGGCCTTAGTTGCTGTACTCACATATTCCATTGACAGGCGAAACCCGAAAAGTGAGGGTCTTCATTAATAGATGAGTGTGAAGGACAGTTATTTTGTTCAAATATCATAATGATGATAAATCAGTTTGTATATGTTGGATCCTCGAATATTACCAACTTCTAAAATTTTTGTTGCAAACCTATTTTCTCTTCAAAATGAAAATACAACAACGGGATTTAATCTTGGGATATCATCTATTGACCAGAAGAAGTAAAATAGCCCAATTAGAGATGACATGCGGGTCGAAGAAGAGTATATATGGAAATCAGAGTGTCAAGAGTACTACCGTACTTGTAATCTGGAAGCACTGTGTTTTCCACTTTCTCGTAAGGGAAAAGATAACTCTTGCAATATCGATAGGTTTCGAAGCTCATTTTCTCTGTAATTAACCTCGTTTTTCTAGGTGAGACTTAAAAGCTTGCTGTCTGGATGATTCCATTGAATGATTGGTCATTTTACCTAAATTTATTTGCACCTACTTACAGATAAATAGGTATGCAATAATAAATAAATAAAATATTAATAATATAATGAAACGTACTAAGGTTCGACACAATACAATAGATCTATTACCAACATCCCAGAGCAGCCATTGGTGTTTTACAAATAATAGAGTTCACGACAATTTACTTACTGTGAACTCCACTAAATGTGAATAACCAATGACAATATTATCTAATATGTGTTCCCTCACCATTATTGTTAAATCTTTCTTAACCGCACGGAGTCGGGTTAGAATTCTCTAATAATATAAAAGAAGATATTTTGGAAATTCATTTATTAAGTATTCTACAGACCCGTTTACTAATGTGTCAATGGTGGCATTTTAGCTTGTTAATGTGCTTTATTTTTTATATTCATTTTCCTTAAATTGAGTTAAGAAATCTGAAATTCGAAAGTAAACAGGTAACTACAACTACTTTTTTGGCATAAGTAAACACAAAATTGCATAAATACTTATTATACCGCTTAATTTTCGAAAGTACGCGTGATATTTGATTAGAGATAATTATACTAATTAATTCCTTTAAAGCAGCAGTAATTTAAATTAATTTAATGAATATATTTTTTCCCTTTCTCCAGCACAAAGAGGAGAAGCGAATTTGACAGTAACATCGATCCGTCTGCAACGAATGATCGTGATAATCGAGTGAGCAGTCCTTGTTTATTTAAAAGTTTTTATCATTTCTCAACGCAAAATGCTCATATACACTTTATTTAATGATGTGCCTATTTACCAATTAATTTAAAAGTTAATTAAGAGTGATATCATCAATAATTATATGCATCTTGATATTTTGTCGTATTATCCTGTTAAAATCTAGTAGATAAGACCACCACCCGATCTTTTTTAAAATAATCAACTTTGGATATACAATTCTTTCTTTATTTGTCAATTTAAAACTGTTTTGTGAAAGAAAAACTTACAAAGCACTAAAGAAAGCTACCTTTCACTCTTCATAACCCACATCTAGAAGAAATTTTACTCAATGGCCTTCAGGGCTATACTGCAGGGGAAGAAAATAATCCTAATGGATGGAGATTTTAATGACAAAGGGTCACAAGTCGAAAGTAGTGATAATAAGAAATCCCAATTTTAAAGGCCGAAATCTCCAACTTTCCATTTTTTTATTATCGATGAATGGGGTAATGAAAGCCATCGTCTTCCTGATGAAATCGTATTTTTATATAATTTTTAGACTAAATGACAGACGAATACACAAAGCAGTAGAACAGAAACTAATATTTTTAATCAATAAATTTTAGATACTGCATGATACTGTTATTCTATAACATCAACCCAATACCAAAAAATTAACGAGTTACTGTTTGAATCAGTTATATGATTTGATCAGAAAGCTATATAACTCAAGATATTACATTTACTGGAGGATGAGGAAGTGAAATTGGAGGAGTTTTGTCTGTGCTCTTTTAAAAATTTTCGTGCTTTGAGATATTTGGTGATGCTAAGTTCAGTTTTTGACATTTACTAAGGTAGAGACATATCTGATGCAGATTTTATTGGCTATTATAGGCCTTTTTTCGCTTCCTTCATTCAAACACTTCAAAGCTACCGCCTTTTCTAGTTCAAGCTAAAGAAAGCAAACAAGGGACACTGCAAAAGTTTAAAAGGAGAAAGGAGTATTAATAGCCAATATCTTTTCCTTCAGATGTCAGAGTTTAAGCAAATTCTGAGTAATGCACCAGTAATGATACTTCAGTACCGGATACTTCTGACTCACAGGGGGAAAAAATTTCAACATCTAATAACAATAGGTTGATGATTTTTTATAAAGACTGTTCTTTCAAGGGGAGTAGAGAGTATAAGAACTCACTAGAAGAAACATCTTCAAGATCTTTTTCGTTGTATAGGAAATTCCACATTAAATTAGTGCGAAAAGCCAAATTAATATCTGCTGCTATTAGTCGAAATTCACTATTTCAATCCATAGTAGAGAATATTCAATAAAATCGTACTTTATAAACATAAAATTAGCTGGACAATTGTAAATAAATATATTTTGTTAAAGTAGTTTTAATTTATTTCAGAAAATAGACTTAAACAGCACGATTGAAAATGTTTCCAAATTTAAACTGAAAAAATATTTTAAAATTAAAAATTGTATATATTTAAAATTAGAAATGAAAATCAGAATACATTTTTCTATAATTTCGAAATTAACGCTGTAATAATTATGTAATGTTTTGTTGTCCTGTTTAATTGTCATGTTAAAAATGAAACCGTTTTAAATCTTACATGAATCTTGTGTTCTTAAATTCAACTTTTAAGAAGTTGCATTTCTTTGAATAGTAAATGATCCAGGGTAAATATGCATAGATTAACAATTATTTCGAGAATACTATCAAAAGGATTTGGATTGAGAAAATGTAAGTCTACCGGTCATCTGTTGATCAGTTAGTGTAATTAAATGTTCGATGATGTGGTTCTAAAAGTAATCTCTACATTAAAAGTGCTTTAAGCAAAATCCCTCTATTGGCGTTCAAAAAGAAGGATAAATCAGTAATCAGGGAAGCTTTTGTCAGGTAAGCTCCCATCAAAGAATCATAAACATTCTCACAATAATTCTTAAGGTCCCCAAAGTAGCAATGATATTTACAATAGCTGAATATACTAAGCTTCGAAGCTGTTTCGTTCAGAACACAAGCTTTCGCTAATGGACGAGTATTTTCTTAATGACAATAACAAACCCTAGAGAGCGTCATTTGACCTCCCTGAAGATGGGGGCCAGTCATTTAGACTTGCACAGTTTTAGCCATTTTTATCAAAAGGTATTGTCAAAGATACGACTTGGACAAAGGGTCATAAAGCTTCTAAAAATATCTGCGGGGAGTTAAGAAATTCCATGTTAACACTAATGTGATTCTATAACCCTAATCGCTATTACCGTCTCTTTGCCATTAAATCTGTCATGGCTTGAGATATTTTCAAAACATTCTGGTCAGTTTTAGATAATCGTTGAAGGTGATTAAACGGAAAGGTATCGATTTCCAAGGACAAGAGTTCGTTTTCGTCTGCGTTCCAATAATATCGCATTTCATAAATCTGTTCGAATTCATCTAAGAATATTAGAAAGTATACACTCGCATTAATCATGTTTGAAAAATTGAATGATAATGTCATGCCCACCGCCAAAGTTATAAGGCTGATATAAAATAAGTTTTGTATTTTACATGCAAAGCAAGATTATAGTAGTTAAGGTGTTTTATAGTCGCAGACCTCCCCAGAGTTTACCCTAAACGTACTTTAAGGCATGTACTTTTTTATGCTGTCAAACAAATTGGCTTTTTAAAATGTATGACCATGAAATTTTCACTGATGGAAAGCCATCGCCCAGTAAAATCCCCACCTAAATTAAGCTTTAAACAAACTTAACACCCTCATTTGTCTTAAGCAAAGAAGGCAAGGATAAATTGTGGTTAATTCCTACTCAAACTAAATTTTTGAATTTTGTTATCTCATTCCTGCGACAAGAGTAATACTGACATCTATTATCTCTGTACCAGCTTATATCTTTGACACGTGCGTGAACTGATCATCTTTAATCAGCTGGGGAAAAAGGATAAATTTTAATTTATTTATTTAATCAGGGAGAAATAAGTCATTTAGGGATATCGAATGACCCGTAACCATTCACTACGATGATTCTAAAGTAGCGGGATTGCCAGTTCGCTTCCCAAATCAGTTGCTGAATCATCAAAATCTAGGTCATACAGTGATAGAAGCATTTATCTCCAGAGATATTACTATGTTAATAATTATTACTAATATTACTCGAAGATTGCAGCTAGAGACACAGGAAGCATTTTTTAACTGACATAGTATCAAAGTGTCCCACATATTTCG
>CAADRB010000006.1:792060-811605 GCA_900708905.1 Hymenolepis diminuta | reverse complement strand
CTCACGTTTTATCAGCGCAGGTGGTTTGCTTTACCAGAAGAAAACTGTGTGAAACATAATTGTTGTCGCAGCATTCGATAAAGCACACGCGTCGTCATTTTTATTTTAATTATCATGTCTCATTATCTTTGGCAAAAGAAAGAAAATCGATTTTTAAAATCATTTAATTAATTGCTGCTCTAAAGTTCAAGAGAGGTGAGACATAAAAGAACTAAGACGTTGATTCTTCTGCCATCACCACTTGTGCAATCGCTTGATGGAATTGCTCAACATAGAGAGACTTATGATAAAACATAGATTTGGTGAATTTTAATTACTGTGTGTTTACCCCATCTTTTGTATTTATTAGGTACCGCAAGCACTATTAACCGGCACAATTTATCCAAATTTAACTGAGTGCAACATCGACGACGACAGTATTCAACAGAGGTAAGCTACTCCCATTTAATCATTGGCTCAACTGGGAGGAGAAAGAAGAAGTTTCTTATCTGATGTTTATCTTAAAAGAAACAAAACATCGAGCTCATTTTGAGACAAAACGGTGAAATTTGCCGCTTGATGAAAGATCAAGGAATCAGGAAATCAATCCATTACATGGCATAATTGAATTTTCTCTGTATTCTAAGGCACTAGCAACTAGCTTAAATACAAAATCAGAAAGGTATTCGATAAGGGTAGGCGACTACAAACTTAAGATATGTGATAGAGTTTTAGACATTCTAGTGGTTAATTTTCTCATGTCAATTTTTCCTGGTGTATAAACTTCACTCTCTAATTGGCTCTCAAGGAATGATGCTCATTTGAAAAGGCTTTGAACAATAACTAATTTCTAGACTAGATTTGCTTGAACTAAAACTACACACACACTTGAGACAACCACTTTCTCACAGTCATCATAATCGGATAGTTAAGTAGCTGTTGATCATTATTACTAAGGGAATTGCCTCAACATTTGAAGTGTTTTAACCCGCTCATGAAATTACGTTTTATTTTAATTAAAATCCCAAGGGAAAATATTTAATTTAAGATACTTTCTGTGATATATTTAACCCCTACACCAACCATTTAGCAGAAGAAAACTTGAACTATCTCGTTCAAACATGATCAAGCCTTGCACTTAACAATGATCAATAAATGACAAATAAAAGGCTAAAGGGAAAGAGAATAAAATATATTTTTAATTACTTGGACAGATGTAATAAAATTCAACGATCAGGAAACTTTCTTTGATTATTAGATTTTTCGATCATTGTGCTTTTGTGCTCATATTTAGGAATGAAGTCTCCTCCCCACTATTTTACTGACTAATCAAATAACCAGTCAATCTCAAATACCCAAGATATAAATAAAAATCTATTTTGTTTTTAAGAGAAATTATCATTTAAACCATAGGTCTTTTCCTTTCTCCTTTCTGATTCGAGCGAATGTGGTGGAATTAGTATTTATCGGAGAGTCTAGTATATATCAGTAGTGAAAGATGGTAAGTAAGAGATAACACAAGAAATGAACCAAGGTTAAGGTTAGCATAACTTGAAGTTCTCTTTATCACGACCCTGTTTCCATTCACTCAGCACTGACATTTATTTCCTTTTACAATTCCCCATTTCTCCTATTTCTCTCTTTACCACATTCCCATTCCTGCGCGACGTACACACGATCCTACATAACTCTTAGTCTTCTTAATTAGGAAAAGCTGTTGTTTCGGGTAGGTTTAGAAAGAGATCATCAGTTTTGTTAAAGGATATCACTAGGTCTAATTTATTAGGGCCCCCAAAGTAGCCTCACTGACGGTGTTAGCGCTACTTTATGAAATTAAATTAAAAAAATATGAAGATACACTGAGATGGTATAATTAATTGCTCAGTTCAATATCTGTCCGATCTGCTCTGAAAACCATGAATATTTGAAAAGTACTAAGAATTATAGAGATTAAATCCTTTCATACTTAAGGTCCTGATTCAACGAACTTTGCATACAAAATACAAAATTGACAATTAGAAAAATCTAAAAATGAGATGGAGAAGGTTAGTTCGATTTGTAATTTTCTTTCTGAACTTCTTATCAACTCTTTTCGTGCTTTAGATGACCTTTTGATTAAAAATTAAAAAATTCCCATTGCTACCTTTAATAAAGAGGAATGTTATGTTGTTATTTATTATCGAAAATTTGTGCCTTGATGTGGTTGTCCTTTAACTGTACTCATTCTTATGTTCGTCGGCAGTCTTTGATGAGTGATTCTCCAGGTATTAATTTTTCATCAGCAATCAACAGTTGTAGTTGACATCTGTGCTGCCAGAATGTCAGTGAAATTTTAATTTCATTTGGCGCGAATAATATGATTGCTCGGCGGTCCTTTTGATTAACCTCTCTCGAAAATGTTTACATGTGCATGTACATTGCAGACTTCATTATCTCCATTGCTACTGCTAACACAATTGGTACTTCAATCATGTTATTGCTATCATGTTTTCACTCGAATCTCTTATCCAGAAATTGATCATAAATTAATTTAATCATCTTGTACCTGTAGAAATTTAAAATCTATTTAAGATTCTACAAATTTTAATGAACTTTAAACAGTATACGTTAAGCAGAGTAAACTTTAAAACAGACGCAAGGTTTAAATATTGTGAGCGAAAAATAATTTTTCGTGTTCTGCATGTATTTGTCAAAATTAGACCGTTTATCTTTTATAAGGACAGTTTATTCATATTATATTAATAATAAACACAATAAATTTACTTTCAAGGTGTAACAGTTTTCAAATAAACAATAGTAGAATGACTTGTTACTCATTAGATTGCTATTTACAACAGGTTTATGGCTAAATTAGCCTATCAGAGTTTAGAATGTCATACCCTTATTATCGCATGTAGTGTTTATGTTAGAGCCGAGAGTTGTTTCAAAATAATAGCATCATTATATACGGCAGAGTAAAGACAGTTACAGTTTTATTCATAGGAGGGCACCTAACACTGAAGATAGTAAAATAATCCTATAAGTAGTGATAGGATGAGGCTGAGTAATAGTATAAAATGAAGTCCGTGAATTAAAAGCCTTTTTTTATTTGAATTCTGAATTCACTCTTGCAGTTCATTCTTTTTTTTAATCATCACTGTTTACTGTGTCATTTCTTAATATTCCGAATGTGGACTTTCCAGACTTGGTCCCGAGTAAGAATTAAAATCTGCGATGTTCAGGCCTTAGTGACCACTTGGCCTAATAGATCAATTCGATATATTTGTTTCTTCTTTTGATCAAGAACATCTAACTACTGTAAGCTGAAGATTTTTGTCATAATATGTTTTATCCCTTTAGTTACTTTCAAATTGATTGTAATTATAATCGTACTAATGATAATCAATCTCAGGCCAAAATTTTAAGCTAGTAGAACTGGGTAACTTGTGGTCACACAAGGTGACTACATGATATACAAAAGTTAGAATGGTTAGTGAGTCATCCAACAAATATTAACCTATTATATTTTAAAGCGAATTGATGTACTATCATTTTTGGATGTTATGTTTAAATAGATATAAGTTGATGTTTATCTGAACCGTCCCATAACGAAATTATTATTCCGTTACAATTCAAAAAGCAAATTCTGACGATTAAAAGGCGTCTAAATACAAGCAAGAGGAAAAAATATTTCAGTATGTGATGAAGGGAAGTTAAGCGATAATTGTGAATAAAGCTAACGTCAAAAGATACCGACTTCCTAATTTCTTTGAGTGCATTTGATTCTTCACATTATATTAGATGAGGAAAGCTACTGCTCCAATTCTTAATTTTCCAGAGTTCGATTTCGAGGTCAATGTTCCTAGGTGAGTTCATGTTCAGGTCTTAATGGATAGTTGATTTAATTGAGTTTTTGGTTGAATGAATTATCTCAATAAATTGACATTTTCTAGTAGTTGAATGAAAGCATTTAATAGTAATTACCCATAGTATAATATCTCCAAATTGCATTTTATTACTTGGTTTAAGGATAGTGAAGCATTCTGGTATCTCCATACTGGAAAACCCATTTTCACTTTACCACTAACTCGAGTTAGCCAAAAATGTTTGAAGGATGTTTCGATATCATTTCCTCTGTTTTTTCTTATCCGCAGGACTTATGTTAAGTCATTTGCGCACGTATTACAAGTTCGTGCAACCTACTATGTAATTGTATATGACAATATCCATTTTGAAATGTGTATAGTTACATTTGTAAGCAAGCGTTATTTTTTTTTGGGGTCGGGGGGAGGGAGGGAGGAGTCATATTGTAAAATAACTAAACGATATCAAAAATTCTGCGTTTACATTCATTTTCTCGGATAACACTTTGACAAGTTTGATAAGACGTCTAATGATAACATTCAGATAATAATTGAAATGTTGTAACGTATACAGTTAGGAGTTTATTTAAATAATGATAATATCTGACAATGTTGTGCTTCAAATCTAATTAAACTTCTTGATTGCATTGTCACTTGCGTCTCGGGATAAGTTTATTTATTTTTAAAATGATTAGCGACGTAGCTGTCACGTCCAGAACTTCGAATCCTCATCATTCGAGAAGTAACCTGAAGTAAATTTAAAATTTTGTTTCTTAACTCTTAGTATGTTATGTACGGTGTGCGTAAGGCATCTGAAGACACCTTGTGCACTCTTAGGAAAAACAGAAACTGGAACTGTTAATGGCTGAAATTTATAATTTCTTATAACAAAACAAACAAACATAATAGTAACCTAGTTGACATTCTATATGTCCTCCTTTAACTTCTATCACTGACTCAATTCAAGTGCAAAAGTGACTGCAAGCTCTGATGAGATAGTCTTGGTTAATGTTCTCCATTCCTCGATTTATTGCTTCCATCAGAGGGAAGGATTTGATGTTTAGGGGATGCCTTTTAACTTTCTTTTCAACGACACCTCGTCCCACATATAATAATCCAAAGGATTAAGGTCTGGTGAGCAGTTAGGAGGCGGTCATAAGTCTGATATGACATGGTCATGAAAATTATCGGCCATTCGATTCCGGATTCTGAGAACTTTATGGAATGGAGCTGAAACATGTTGGAATACACAGTGCCTTCCTTTAAAGTCTACGCCGTTCATCTAAGGCGGCTTAACAATGGTTTGAAGACTGTCCACATAGGCATTCGCATCTGCAATGACTCTAAGGCCGTGTGGAAAAAAAACGAGGAGTCATAATATGCCCTTCACTGCTAACAATACCGAAAACTGGAAAATCGCGTGCGCATAACAGATAAAACTTCAGTGGGGGTCCGCCCGCACATAGCCATCTATCATTTCTTGGATTGACTTTTCCTTCTGGTGGAAGTTGTTTTCGTTGGAGAAAAACCAAAGACACTCATGTTCCTCTGCTTACTTCAATCAGCTAAAGAGTGGTTTTGCACGCATTAAACGATTCTCTTGGGTTATTTTTGTCTACATAAACTGACCTCGCCTAAAAATGTATGAATTTTATCGGAGGTTTGGATGAGTGGCATTCCTTATTGTCTCTTCAGACACTTGAAGTCTTTGACAAGATGTCGCATTGGCTTGCCAGAATTTTCGTCCATCATCCCGTACGCTCTTCTCACAAATTCAGGTGCTCTGACTGAGTCAACAGAGCGTTGACAATGCTCTTTTCTCTTCCTCCTGGCGGCTAATTCACCTTTACTGTTTTCATTCAGCAGCTCCTTTCTAACTTTGCAAACGAAAGATTTGACGACTTGTAGAAATCTTGTTATTTTTAACTTGCTGTGCTTCGCTTTTCTGGGCACTATAACAGCGTGTGTAATCATTTCGTTAGATATAGTGGTATCTGCCATGAAATCTTCTGATATAAAAAAATGCATTATTTATTATTGCCGGGTTAGTTTAAATTACAAGAATAAAAGTGTCGTCCGACACCGTACGCACTCTGTGTAAGGGTATTTTACTACAAGCATGAATGGAAGTTTCAAAATGTTCAAAAATATTAAGAAAATACTTGCTAAAATTAACTTACCACCACAAAAATGGTATCTGCTTTTCTGTTTAGCGAATATCAACCTTTACAACAGAGTTGGTGTATCCTTTATCTTAAAGGAACTGAAAAGGATGAATGGTGTTTATGTAAACAGTGTTTTATTTATTAATTAGCAGTTACAATTTATTTCAGCGCATTCCAATTTTTAACATTCTCATAATGATATCTTCTTATTGATCAAAAGTAAATCCCGTATTTGTAAAAGAAAAAAGTTTATCTTTGGTTTATTATTAACAGCAACGGAAAGTATTTGCAATCTTTAATCATCAGAAACATATTTAATTTATGGGAATTGCAAATTATTTTATGAAGCAGTGAGTTGAAACAGAGAAAGAGTTTGGGTACCAAGATATTCTTGCTCCATTTTAATTCTGGATTCATCAAGCTATCTTCTCTTTACTTTATGCTCATAGTTCATTGAGTCATGCCCTAATGTCTCATATTTCAGGATTTATCTTATTATTGAATGGATTCATTTCAGTGGTATTTGAAACTTATCGACTAGCTGATTGAAATGAATTGTAGATCAACCCATCTCCATGGATTATTCTTTACCGAAAACCCAGAGAGGCCGAGGTGACATTAATTAAGATGTGCTTAAGATGACGGAGCTCACCAACAGTAGTGCTGAAAAGGCTAGTGTATCACTATCCATAAACAGGAACCATTATTAGTTTAATTAATGTGAAACACAACTAATAAACTTTAGTGGTTCTTATACAGAATACCAAGTGAAAAATTCAAAGAATCGATGACAATATATTGCATCGACAAAATTAAAGAAGAAAGAATAAAATCGATCGTTAAGTTCATTTAATCAGAATTGCCAGAGTTGATTTTATGACGCGACATTATTATATTCAATTTTTAATGAACTTTGATGAGCTGTACTGATGTCAGATCTTACAATCCCATTTGCGTCTAAATTGGTTGACGGATCGCCCAAATAAAGAGACGGTTGAATACGCACTAAGCGATAAAAATGTCACTTCACTCAGAAGAGAGAGAATAAAGTAGAATATCTGTTAATAATGCACGAGCAAAAAACGTGCAGACTGAATTTGAAAAAGATCGATCTTCTAAGATGACTTTAATTTCTACATTGACTCGATCTTTCTTTCCTAACGTATCTAGTATTTGTTTTGACTCCGATGCTTTCACAATAAGATAAAAATTGTAACTGTAATAGCAAATTAATATAAAAGTTTATAAATACAATTCAGTTTGCATTGGAAGACTGATATGGGAAGATGTTTATCTAAAATAGCAGAGGTGCCTTTTAAACTCCTGAAGTAAACGTTGCCTCTGTGGTCTTAAAGCATTTTTAAAATGAGATATTTGGGTGCAGAAGAATTTTCATTTATCTCAGCGCACATATTAAACTCTTTTGCACCAGTAAAGCAACTACAAAATTTCTTCAAAATTATTGTGTATTAATCTTCTGTTAACTAAATCATCTCGTTAAAATATTTTTTGTTGATCTACTCATTTCCAAAGACCCCGAAAGAGAGTGTGATAGGGGAAAAAGTGAAAATTTTATCGCAAAATATTTTGAATGCAGAGAGCGTTTCCTTACTTTCTAAACCAATTTAATTATATCTACCATTGCAACGAATTTTATTTATGTATTATCACTGCCAAAGGCCTCAAAAATTAAATATGAAGTTGATTTTAAATTTATGTTAACTAAAAATTATTTCCATTAATAAATTTTATCTCTCAAGCTTTTGCTTTCATGATTAAATTTGCTCTTCCGTATTAACGAAATATATACTAAATATTAATTCATTTTCATTTTGAATTTAATTTTCTCGCTATTTACGGAAATTTACGGAAACGAACTGCACAGAAATTGGTTTAATTTCATTTTATTAAAATAAGTTAAGATTAACGGTTTGTCTGATATTTTTAAAACGCTCTAATTATTTCTTTTTCTGAGCTTACTTATTAATTTGAATATTTAAGTAAATTTTTTATTTACGGAAAATTACAAATCACTTTTGTGTTTATCTGAATATAAAATGTTAAAGATTTATTAGAGGGAATTTTAATTACATATAAGTAGAAATACCGTTCTAAAGATTATTTAATCATTTGCCTCAAATCTTAAGAGAAAACATTCTGGAAATATCCTTAGGTATAATCTAGATATGAAGGTGAACGCTGCTGTTGTAATTAGACCCTCACAATTGGTAGTGTTTAGTCAAACAAATGACACGCTAAAGAAAAATAGCGAGGTACTATTATCACCATTAGCTCTTGTCAAAAACGGGGGTTAACGCGAGCACCACGGAGCATCAATATAATGACATGACTCTAATCTCAATACTTATACCACAACTCAACTCTCTATAGTAACGTGAGTCCACATTTGAACCCTCCCCCATTATCAAACATTTCACCCGCTTTCCTTCTTCTACCTTCTGTCCTTACATGCTTACTAATAGTTAGCACGTTTGAAAGCCTTGATAGGCTTAATTTCCAATTCTGAGCATATTGATTATAGATTTCACCTCTTCACAGTATATAAATTGGAGCCTTGCTAACCAGAGTTCGAAAGAACTCCAATGCTCCAATCCTGCTCCAAACACTAGTTAATTCTAAGATCAGCGGGGTCATATACCCTTGACTCCATTATTATCCCTATTCCATATTTTTCTTCTTCATCTGTAAGATAATATTAACGTGAAAATTTTGCCTTTATCTTGTTTGATGGAAACGACACAGATTACTTCATCTGTCAGTCTAATATTGGCATGATCTGTTTTGATTTAGTATATAGGTGGAATTATTATTTATATCTGACATTTGCCATACTGGACGCGGGAAGAGGTATTTGTGAATTTAGTAATACGAGGTAATTAACACGTCACGAGAACAAAGATGCGTGATAAACGCAGCATCTGTTAACATGAGGTTGGGCAGATTAAGGCGCACAATTTCACACCCATTCCTGATGATTAACTTCACTCACGCTAATCTCATAAGGTGACAAGCTTGTCGTATGTATATCAATCAACCTGTCTGTTTGGCAGGCTTTGTTGGGAAAATTGGTTCTGCAACAATTCCCTCTCGGGTCTATATAAACGTTTTTATGTACTCCCTTTAATCACCTCTTCTAGCACTTCGGTTTCTTCTCTTGTAGGATGCAAGTTGCTGTTGATCCATTATCCTCTTGGCTCAATCTTCAAAATCCAGAAATCCTTCAGGGCCTTGCTAAACTGTTTGATAAGCAGAAACAGCAGATTACTGTTCCAAGAACTTGTGAGGATCTCTTTACCTGTTTCGGGCCAGACAATTCACTCAGTCTATTCGTGACCTGCTGGTTAAAGTACCAATTCCCGCAAATGGATGGTGCGATTTCTAACGAATTCGTAGCTCTAATTCTAGAAAGTATTTCTCACCAGACAAATGCCACTGGAAAGTTCGCAGAATTGCGAGAGCTTCAGAAAAGGCATGCTTCTGAAATCTGCGAGCGGTGTACCCCATCTAGAGCATTTCTTCTCCCATCCTCTGCTAGTATTCATCAAAACCTCTATCACAATAAAGATCTTCCGAACTTAGTCCTTGAGGCATTTGACAAAATGGAGAACACGATGATTGAAATCGTCCTGGGCTTTCAAAGTTCCTCTCAACTGCAACCTTCACCAGCCAAGCGCCCCAGAAATGCATTGACCTCTGATCAGTTAGATATACTGAGGTCAATCTTCTTTACTTCAAGTCCTCTTAGTGAAGAGACAATAACAACATTCTGCGAGAAAGTAGGATTGAAAGACAAATCCCAACAGGTACAATCAAATGATCAATTAAGCGCTCCAGTAAAAAATCCTCAGCCCCCATCCTGTCAATCAGTATTTGCTCCTGAACATTCAGAAGGGGAGCATAATAACGAAGCTTCTCTAAAGCCAACTTCATCAACTAAACGTTTCAGAACCCCAATCTCATCTGCTCAACAAGCTCTGCTACTACAGTTTTTCCAAGCCGACCAAAACCCCAGCAGACGACAAATGGATATCATTTCAAGTAATGTCAATCTTCCTAAACGAGTTGTACAGGTATATTGTAGCAAATTTTGTTTCTTAATTTGGCTTTAAAATGTGGTGGATTTTAACTTTGTTCTCCTATTGCAGGTTTGGTTTCAGAATGCCAGATCTAGAGAGCGTCGATTGTATTTGAAATTCTCTCCCCACCAATCACAATCACCGAAATCGAACTTGTTTTTTCCACCACTTCCAACTCCACCGTGGCAACCGAGAGAGGTTATCGATCAGGCGCCACCACTTAACGAACTTGATGGTTTGATTTCTGCTGCGAATTCGGCCAGTAATCCTCTTGCTTCGACACCAATTAACAAACTACAGCAAATCTTTAGTCAAATTCTAACTCAGATGCCACCTTTAGGAATGATTCCGCCACCATCATCTTCACAAGTTCCACTTCACCCATCCACTCAACAAACCCAATTAAATGAACTTGAGTCACCACTGGATCTCTCCACGGTCGCTTGTCGCTCCAATAGTCATCAGCCACCAAATCATCTGCAGACACTGAGTCCTCAGACAGGCAGTGCTACCAGCGCAAACGAGGTAAGATCCGATAACTTCTGCAGGCGTAACAGAACGAGTATTAGCTCAACTCAGGCCCGATTTATGCAGTGGTTCTTCCAACATCACAAGACTCCAACTATCTGCGAGTGCGAAAACATTGGTCATGCAATTGGACTAACTCGTCGAGTAGTCCAGGTTTGGTTCCAGAATCAGCGGGCAAAAGAAAAGAAGTTAGCCCGTGCTTCCACAATGTGTGGAGAGGTCTGCACCTTAATAACAAGAAATGGTGATTCTCAGCTCATTTTGGAGGGTAACGTATGCAAACTTTGCAATGTGAAAATTACTCAATTGAGTGAAGATGATACCGCAGCAATCACTGAGCACATCTTCTCCAAGGCACACATCGACAAACTTTTCTCTACAATCTGTCAAGGAGACTCTTGGTCAACAGAAGCAGCAGATAAACCCCAAAGCTGTTCACCAGAACTCAGTTCTAAGTAGATCTCATAACCTGCGTATCTCAGCTTCATTTCGATCTCTTCTTATTCAACCTTCTCCCCTCCCTTTCACTCTTAAACTCCTATTCCATACCCAACACTGTATATTATATATTAATAAAAATGCATAAAAAACTTCGTATCTACCAGTGACATAGTACCCAAAATCATCAATGTGAGGTGTCATTAATAGCCATACAATTTAGCGGCCTTTTCCACAATTATAAGTTGCATGAAAAGAGTGATATTTCTTGGAAGGAAAACCGCTTCAAAAATTACAGATAACGATGCTTCTTTTCCGTACGTGAATCATTTATGCATTTGTGCTAGCAAAACCTGCCTGATTATTACACTAAGCAATTTGACTCTAGACTCCACTGTACCTTAAAACGTAACTATTAAGATATTTTTACCTCAAGCGTGTCATAACCAGAAGAAAAATTTAGATCTTTTGAGAAATTTCCTTTTTAGAAGCAAACTTTCGCAAACGTTGAAATGCTGAAGATCAGCACTTTCAGATTTTTGTTAGATATAACAAAGAACTAACTGACAATGCTTGAATTTAATTTTGAGATGATATACTCTAATATTACATATTAAAAATCAATGAATACAGTAGCACAAAAAAATCCGGAGCTTATCTTTGATATTTTGATTCATGAAGTATTGACAAACCAAGGACCATTAATTTTTAGTGAACCTCGAGATCACAGTTTCTAAAGGTAATTAAGGAAGCGGAATGAAAAATATGCTCTTAATGCTGTAAATTCTGTCATCTTGACCTTGCTCATTATGCAGAATCACGAAGGTATTAGAAGAGATCACCATCCACTTGGTAAATGCGATGGTAAAATAAGTATATTAGAAGTAAAAAAATAAAAGAAACAATTTATACGAAGAGAGGAAAAATTCAAACCAATTCTCAGATGAAATCCGACCTGTGTATATCTTTGGAATAAATTTAATTAAACAGTAAGCCCTACTGTCCTTGTCCATAAAAATGATACTGAGTTTCTATTATAGGGTCAATCGTCACTGAAACAATCACCATTTGTCCATTTCTAACCACAGAGTTGCATTTTAATCTCCTGAGTGAGAAATTATAATGTTAAGATGTTTGCGTGATATTAGGTGGAACATGACTCCGATTATAGACAAAGGGTTAATGACTCGTGTTTGCCTTGTTCACTAGCCTGTAAACACCACGAAAAATTCTTTAATTACACATTTACTAAGATTTTCGTGCTAAAATATGATTTAAATCTTAGTTCCTTTTATACTATGGTAAGAAAAGACAAAAGAGAGTGAATCATGCATTTTGTCGAATTGATTCTGTGCGGAAATACTTAGACAAATATTTTAGCACATGCTTTTGTCATTCATTGTTTTATGAAGTTTCGAAACCTTAATTTATAATTGTGCAATGTTGTACTAGTACTTATCCAGTTTACCTTCTGCAATGAATTGCACCGAAAGATAGGAAATATAAATGGTTATTTAAAATGCCAACACAGACGGAAGGCGTAAGAAAGGAGAGACAAGGGCAAGTCTGGGCGCATGCATTAAAAACCTCAGAAAAGAGAAAATACCAGCCGAAGAGATAGTTCGGTGCCTGGATTATTTTCAAATTAAAAAAATGGCCCTTCTCGTGGTGGCCATCTTTAGCGCATCATGGGACTGAGCATAAAGACCCGAAAAGAACAGGTCTTGGTTGCTTTGTATGGACTGATAAACCATTTATCTTTTTTGACACAGGGAAGGCAAGTAGAGGTATCTGACGCCTTATCTTCATATCATATATCATATCATATCTTCAGACTCTGGGGACTTGGACGACACAGTATAAATAAGATTTAGTAGTTCTCTACCTACCCAAGTTTGGCTGCTTCATTAGGCGCTTTAATTACCATGAGATACAACTGATTTAAAATGAGTGCTACCCCAAATTTATTGCAATTTTCCTGAATCTTAATATTTGATCAATAACTTACTTGACAGGGTAATTACTTTTAAATATATGCAATCACACATTACTATCCCGTTACTTCTATTTCTCTACGCGCTATCAATTTATTGAAGATCAGTGGCCGTCGAACGATTCCATTCTTACAAATCTCCGTTTTGTTAGTTAGCTGCATTCATGATACATTTAAGTGAGTGCTGATTCGCAACCCAAACTCAAATTCATCATTGCAGTAAGCATTTTCTAATTCTTGCAAAGAGTCTATTTATTGAATGATTAAGTAGCCGTCTCTCAGAATAATCTAGTTTGTGAAATTCAGGTAAAAGATTTAAGGGTAAAGATAATTTTGAATGCACACTAAGAATACATAAGGCTCTTAATTAAGATTGTATCATTAATAACACCTACTACCGAATAACAAGTTTGCTGAGCGTGTTAATTGAGTGTGAAGATTTCTTAATGTTATATTTAATCACACTAATTAATATCTTATCAATTGGAATTTCTTTAAAGCATGATAGAATCTCCTGAATAGATTTCTACTGATCATGCAATGAGCTTAAGGGGTAATTTTTATGACGGACTTTTAAAAACTTTGAATAATTTGCTTCGCTTACAGCGTATATTTTAGATTTTTTATTAATACCCATGGGAAACAACTGAAATGGATTAAAAGAAAGGAGAATGTCGAAGTAACAAAGAATCTTACTTCATTTGATTTTTGGATTTGATTTTGGTATGCTAATTACTGTATAGATCATTCATGTTCCGAAATTCAAACCTCTCCCCTCCCCCCGGATTACAGCAAATGCTTGTCTTCGGTGTCCAGTGCTATTTGATCGGTATTTTTATCAACATGGTCGGTTTTGCCACTTCAAACGATAAATTTCCTCCAACCATTGAGAAATGATCAGACATAGCATTCATCTGTTTAGTCACAATATTAGCAGAAATTAAATGGCTAGATATTTTAGTTTAGCTGAGCTTCGTATGCTGGGTTTATTATTTCATTTGTTTTCCCTAAGAATAAAATATAATTTTTCGAGTTGGTGATAGAATTTGGTGTTTAATAAGGGGATAGTTAGCTCAAAAGACCCTTTTGCTTGTGAAATATGAGGTTAGAAAATTTGACAAGAGCTCATTCTTGTATGTTGTGAGAAGACAAATATTTCGGGTGCTTTTCTCCCCAGAATAAGCCGAATTTTAATCTGCTTTTGCTATATTACCATCCGAAATTTTGCAAAACAGTTCTAAAAGTTCTAAGAAGAGAAAGCATAATTATGAAACTGCAGCCGTATATAAGATAAAGTACTAGCGCATTTTCTGTAACCATTTTGTTTAACGAACTTGATAAGCCCATCTTTTGAGAACTCTGCATTTAATAACTTCCTTTATTGACAAGAATTAACCAGTGCGTTTGACTACTATCTACATAACTAGATATGCACTGATGAGCATTGATCTTCAATATCTACTATTTGACAGCCGACACATTGATCAATGCTTGTTTGAAAACCTCTCTAACCCAATAGAGAAAGCGTTGGTATTAATTGGCTTGGGTGAAGGATAGGTATTTAACAGCCACCATTTTCAGAAATTCGTATTCGATCACCTTTCTTAATGACCAGAATAAAACTGCAGTTAAATGTCGACATCGTTGATCTTGATACCTCTATCTTGAAACTCATACACTTTGGCCGATGTATGTCTGGTTGTTTGATTTATCGTTCAGTTATAATTGAATGAATATTATGTTGATTTAAATACCGTCGTATAGTTTGTTGCGGTACGCGATTAGTGATTTCTACTGCTAATCAAGGTGTCCACAGTAATAAGTTGTTAAAGGCAAATCCCCATTCCGGACCCACTATATTGTCAAGTCCTACGTATCGAAAGTTAGAGAGCAAGTAAATGCGCTTATTAGGCACGATAAAGAAGGAGACATTGCTTTGGTATTTTTAATCACAAAATACCAGGGAATAGACAACCGAAATGAAGGTCGGTCAACGAATTCAATATAATTTGCAGAAAAAGTGCAGACAATGGGGGAGGGAATTGCCGATTGAAGAGGCTTCCGACTATTAGCGACATCATCTATAGGTCTGAGGATATTTGTATAGTCTGAAATCAACATACATTGACAGCTATTTTGTCAATTGTTCTTACCATCATTAGTTTGAAGATTGTTGTTTTTCTGCAAGTTAGAACTGCATTTTAAAGAGTAGTTCTTGAATCAATAGAAGTTTTCAAAAAATAACTTTGTGAAGCGTGACAGATATATTAATTACAATGTAATTCAAACAGGAGGATTGCAGTAATCTAAAGACATGAGAGAAAGGTGCGAACATGACGATACCACGCGCTAATTAAAAACTCTTTGCTAATTATTCGTTCTCCTTTTCTTGGTACTTTTATGAGCCGACGTCTCACAAGTGTCATTGCAAGCCCTCTCAGGAATTGATATTGCATTGTCTTGTGATGTGTATGCTCCCAAGTGCTCATCTGTAACATGTACTAATAAAAAGACCTCTCGACTGTTAAAAGAACACTAGGGCATCATTAGACCGCTGATCGTTAATTAAATTCATTGTGTCATAAAATTAAAATTCAAGCATGCTCAGCGTTCTTTTAACGCTACTTCTTAATCGATTGAATGCATTTGTGATCTGAATTCTAATGGTGTGTCTATATTTAAACGTCTCGCTAGCACAGATATTAGTTTGGTTCATTTATTAGGGGGTTTTAACGATTTAAAACATGAAAAACAGTATGATAATTTTGCAAAGTTCTTTAGTTATAAAGAAAAAGGTGTTCTAACTTAGAAGATGGCAAGTTGATGTGGAGAAAACTAATTAAGTTAATGCCCTTTCCAATTGTCCGGACTCAATTTCCACACCAAGGGAATAAGATGGAGTTGATAGCAAAATATTTTAGTAGAAAAGAACAGGGAGCGACAAACCTATAACCATTGAGCTGAAAGGGGATTAGGTGAACTTATCATGAATTTCTGTTTGAGGTGGAAACTGCTAATACATGATTATAAAAACTTCTTAGGCTCTTATGATTACATTACATATATCTACATTTGTTTCTATATCTTATTTGACGTCATGGCCTACAGATTAAAGAAAAAACAAAGGTATTGCTAGACTACAAGAAACTAATGTAAGAAAATTAAGTTATTAAATTAAATTAAATATTTGAGACATTGTATGAGCTTAAAGTACTGCTTATAATGAGCCACCTGAGGAAATTGTGCTCACAAATTATTATACTTAACAGTACATCTTAACAAAGCATCGACTTGTTTGGTCCGTTTGTTTGATTGATTTGGTGGTATAAGTTCAATTTACTCAATATGAATAAAAAATACAGCATAGAGTTATTTTAATAAAGGAATTTTGTTTACAAAATTTGAAGCTTAACTCAGAAGCCTTTGTCAGATTACAGTTTCTATTATATTTCTATAGACAAAATGGAATGCAATGTAATGTTAGCAGCGATAGTTTGGACTCCCTACTGATTCTAGTTCGATGTCACTGACAATGTAGAGATTAGAACTGATAAAGTTATAAGAGATCTTTAATGGTTTAAAGCATATTATTAGGTCAACGATATTAATAACACTTCATTTGGGTAAAGGGAAGTAATATGGACCCACTTTTATCATAAACTTACATTCTACTAACTGTCTTGTCAATCGGAGTTACGCGGTACGTTTAGCCATCTACACCACGAGATGTGCACATATATAAACTGATTTTGTGAAGACTGCCTTGATAAATACGTTCTCTGCATCGGCGGCAAAAAGAAGTTAGAGTTTGTATCAAAACTGAATCTTGGTGTCAATAAGTAACACAAACACAAAAGTTTGGACAATTTTCTTTGAGATTATTATTAAGTAAGCTACCGGAGGTTCTAATAAGTTGAACTATTACCGTGATGTTTATTATAATGTCAATCAATTTACCAAGGTTAAGTAAATTTTTCAAAAGAGCTCAGTCACGCTCAATCAAATCTCATTTAAAAGAAACGCTCTTAATAATTTAAAATAAATTATTGTCTTTACAATAAATTAAAGCTTAATTTGTATAGCAGTGAGACAAAAATTTGTCTTTATTTTTATTAAGAAGGTGTGGCACTTGAGAAGAGCTAATTTGATTGTGCCAAAAATTTATACCCTGTATTCAAATAGATCGCTAACCAAAAGTTTACCCATAATTAAAAAACAAATAAGAAATTGAATGAATATAATTAATTAGTTACATGAAAAACTATTTGTATGAGAAGATTCAAATTCAGTCAGACTAAAAATCGTTTGATTGGAGGTGGCAGAATATTCTGACTCGTTTGTGTTATAATTAAATAAATTTAAACTTGTCGAGTATTTTACAAATAGATTAACTATTAGTGATTATTGTTGTAATTTTCTCATAAAATAGAGATAGTGTTTATTCTCCAGCCTTTTAGTTAACATAAGACTATGATTAAGGCATTAATTGAGCTCCAGTTGTGACTCAGTCAGCCAGTCATGTCTCTGCTCATGGATGTAGAGTGATACATAGAAATCAAAGTATCATGACCAACCATTCATAAAAGTCAACTGAGCAGCAAACTCTATTATTGCTGCCGGGAACTCACGGAGATGACATCAAGATATGATGGATATTACAGTGTGAATTATATCCTCTCTGAGATAGTCTATAAATTCTTGCTAAAAAATTTTATAATTGCTTTTTCTAACTCTCCTCTCTTTATATCACCCAGAATTAATTCGTCATTTTGTGCATTTGATACTTAAGCTTCATGGAATGCTCTCAACTACTTCAGTATTCGATGTCGATTAAGGAAAAACCAACATAATGTACACTAAGTCATAAAACATCATTCACTCTAAGATCGAAATCTCCCTGATTCAATTTCCCCTTTATTCAATAAGTGCTTCCTTTAAACTAAAATAGCAGTTTTGATATGACCTTTTGATAAAATGAAGTATACGCATATTTAAGAATAAGTTCCGTTTCAGATTATAAAATATCCATGTTTACAATGGGAAAATTCAGCTGAACTATTAATTTCTTTTGAATATTCCCTTTATTTTAGACCTTTCGATAAAATCCGTGGACGTAATCTTTGTTCAATCATTATACTTCCAATTAGAAAAGAGAAAAGTGATAATTCTAGAAATTTCAGATTTTTAAAGCCACTAAAATATCTAATAAATTGCACAATGTTGTCGTTATGTTATCAACAAGATTTTCAAGCGGAAAGAAACAAGAATTTGATTGATAATGCTTAAGCTGAAAATTTATTTCCGCGGTAAGGCAATAAACAACATTTTTTAACCATAAGAAGGAATCCGAATACAGGGAAATGAAAATCTGTTGAATAAGGATTACAAGATGTAGATCGAGAAGAAGCTAAAAAATAAAGTCAGTGCATCAGTTAAAGAAAATTTTATCTTTGATTCGGGTTGGAAGAATTTACTTCTTATGCATGAATCATTGAGCTATATTCTAATGTTACGTTAGAAAACTGTCACCTGTATTGTAATTGATTTTAACTTTGACCAGTTATAATCTTCCAACCGCGCTGCCACAGAGATATCGGAAGAAGGTTAATTCACCAATTTGGAAGCATATTTCAAGAAGGGGATCAATATGGGCGTACGATGAAGCAACGAAAAGCATGGATCTGAGATACATTCATCCGAAGTCTGATTGTGCTTTCCATGGAAGTAGCCATTTCGGCGAGATGGTTGCCTTCTCTCACTTTGTACTCTATGTACTTATCATACACCCATGGATCTTTATCTCCTTTCCTTCTTTCATAACTTGTCACTAGAACTTCCTATACTAAATCCTTATCTACTGATCTATTTAAATATGTCGTTAGTTATCTCAGATACATTTTTCTTTTTAAAGCCAAGACACTTGGAGAATAATGATTTGACATATGCTAATGTTTTAATGATATGCTAATATAATTTTTTCGTTAGAGTTCACTTTATGTAAAGATAGAAAATATTCCTCATGGATAAAAAGTATATATAGGATGGAAAAACATACAGCTGTAAAAATTTTAAATTTTCAAGAAATTTGCAAATTCTAAGACGAATGAAGCTGAACTTATTCACCCGGATGTCTTGAATACCCTCCATGACTAAATCATCTCGAATCTAGTCGGTCGACTTACATGGATGTCAACATTTAAATCTAGATATATCCAATTCGAGATGATAAGCGAGTCGTAGATTGAAAACACAAATAAGTGATTTAATCAATACGGAATGGCATACAATGCAATTACTCATGAATGTCTAAATCAGGAGTCAAACAACCAACAGAAACTTTCTTGGCATAAAACCTGCAAGTATCCATTTAATATGACATGTTTTAAAAATTAATAAGGCATTTCATCCAAGAAGATTAGCACTATTTTTTTGGTAATATTAGGACCGATTACATACCATGAACAACGTACTGATCGTTTAGTACCCTTCCTCCTCCCCCCCCC
>CAADRB010000006.1:730623-776134 GCA_900708905.1 Hymenolepis diminuta | reverse complement strand
ACATCACGATTAGTAACAAATGGCGAAAATTCATATGTGTTAAGTATCGGAACTCAAGATGTACTTGCCACAGAAATCTTTTACCCCAAAATGGTACCACTAACCCAGACAATCATGAAATATATATTCATCCACCCGACACATATCTCTTATGCTATATGTAAACTCTGGTATTTATTTGGAATTTACATAAGAATTGTGTTTATTAGGATTCTGTTAGGAAATGAGCCTCAGATTATTCAATACTGCCTGCGTGCACTTTGTTTGTACCTTCTTTCAAGTCATTAATCATCTTGTTGGCTAACCCCATTAAAGTTATCCGTAGCATACTTCCTTGGCAATCACTTGGCATATGATAAAACTGAATACTTTTTGAGACATTCTTCCACTATAGAGAAGTAAGAAGTTAATATACTTATGAAAGTGCGTTCCTGCAATATTGTGCATTCCATCCCTTCTAGCTTTTTGGGTCAGACTATTTCGGTACTCTCATTTTATAGAATTCTGCCGAGTTATGTGATGTAATTAAAAAATACCCAAAACATTTAAGATCAACTTAAGCATGTTTTGTTACGGTTAATAATTTGAACTTTCTTCTGATAAGGTATGCATTAAAAGTTCTAGAAATTTCCTAGGAATATCAATTAATATATGTTTGCTATTTGTTTATTTCACTGATCGTCTAAAGTCATAGATAGAATAACTTCAGCAAGAAAGATAAATTTGTGATGTGAGAGATAGTAAAAGATTTTCTATTTTCGTGACATTTGAGATGAATAATCCGATAGAAATTTGAAACTTTCTGCTCATCGAATTACGAATAGCTAGTTCCAAAATTTATATATCCAAAATATCTCCTCCAATTCTCGCTGAACAAACTACTGTTAATTGACTTATTTAAATGAATTTTAAATAATAAATTGTACAATTACTTATGTTAATTATTTCACTGATGTCTTATTTTTAACTTTTATCCAAATAAAGTAATTATTTCAAATAGTTTTTACTTAGTTTTGCATTTACCCTGTAGTACCTGTGCATTTAGACTCATAGGTCTGCTCATTCTCTCTATGTATTGCACATCAACTGACTCAGACCTCTGCTCTAACAATCAATCGCACGTCAACGAAGAACGAGAAGTCTGTCAACCAACTTCTTGTTCCTGATTTCATAAGTCATCCTCACTGAGATTCGCAGCTTTTTCCCTTTCACCCAATTCCTCTTCCAATTCTTTTTCTCCTTTCTTCACCCTTTTATTCCCCATTTTCCAATGTACACGTGGTTCTATATGACTCTTCTCACTCAGGAAAGACTTTTGTATTTTGTCAACTTTATAAAGATTATTAGTCTTGGGAGAGAATATCAAATCTTATTTAATCAGCACCCAAAGTAGTTTTATTAAGGTGATTAATTCTGCATTTAATTGATTTTCTTTATGCAAGGCTATTATTGGTTTTTCAAAATTAGGTAATTATCTGATTAGTCAAGCAGCGCTTTCTAAGTGCCCTATTCAAAGTGAATATTCAGTTATCAACTCCGTCCTTTTTCTATCTTGTGGTTGCTAAATTTAACAAGTGTATATTTATTCAATATGATTAGAAATTCAATCAAATTTAAGGCTGCTCTAAAAATTAGGCAAAGTATACCAATCAATATACACAGAAAATTCTCGATTTTCCCAGAGCCAACAGCGAATTGCATTTCGGAAATTAGAATTTCCCAAATGAATAAAAATAAAACACACGAGCATTCCAAAAACGTAGCTTTTTTAGGATCTTAAATTCCAACTGCACCTGAAATGTTTATGATTAAAAAGAAGTTTTGACCATAAATTGATATAGATTACGCTCTTGGAATACTCACAAATTGTTAATACTCCTTAGCAACAACCTTAAATTAATCTAAAAGAGTGGTATACGGTAATGTTTATCAGTATTTCAGAGAGGGATTAAATATTCGGAATTGCTCTTGCTAAACTTCACTTAATTGATGGTGTTGGAAATAAAAGTATCAGCAGAATAGAGTAGAATATAGAAGAATTGAAAGACACACGAATGTATCAAATTACCGAATGGCACTCAGGAGTGAAATAACGGTACGGTTAAAACTTACGTATTTAGTGGGGTCTCACATGCGCTCCAAGCACTTCAATTCCTCATATGGGGAATGACATTAAATGAATTGAGGGCCATAAGAGGTCGGCCGCACACGAATTAAGCATATTGGGATGGAGAATGGAACGTTTAGATGAATGACGCAAACGGAACAAGGTCACATAAGAAATATAGTTGAAATGAATTTGACGCAAATGCGTAGATAGGGATTTAACACACTGCATGTACTTAAGCAAAAGGGAAACGCTGATTAAAAGTGTTAAGTTTTGCAGCCGCATAAAATTTAAATAATTGCTTCTCAAATTTCAAACAGCATCTTTTAGAGTTCCAAGAGAACAATTTAATCTTAATGGATGTTGATTTAGGTTAATAGCCTAAATTGTTTCATTCTTTTATTGCCTCTTTATAAATGTCATTGCTATGATAACGATCAATTAATTAGCTTTATTCTGTTACACTGTTTAATAGATTCGTGATTTGATTATGTCATTAAGCATCGGAATAAATGAAAGTATTTTAATTTTGATTTAATTGCTCTCCAATTATAATTTACCGAGTTGTGTATTTGAAACAGTTGAATTGTGATAGGCAATGATTTAAAGTATTCAAATAGCTAAATTGAATTACAAAAAATACCGCATAAAAATTCTAAATTACACATTTTTCTTCATTATCATGTCACATTTTATTTTTTTACATTAAATCATATTTACCCGGAGTGAGATAATTTTGTCAAATGCAATAAAAAACATATCTATCAAGATCATATTTGCATATTTACTCATGAATCAGTGCTATGAGTGCTGACTATGAACTGTCGTTGCCATAACAACTATCGTGTGAGGGCTGCTTTCACCAATCATTTGACAAAATCTTTTCCTTTTTCAGAAAGAAGGTGTATTCATTGTGTCAAAATTGAATTTAACAAAAGTAAATGTTGAGCTTTTCAAATTAATGTAAATCAGTTATCACATTTGGAACGTTTTAAATCGAATTTACACAAATCCGTTTGTTCATCCATGAAAAAAAAAAAATAGGATTTTGACAATATTCAATCTTTCTTATTTTAGATATTTTCCGTAAACCAATTTCACACATAAATGCTAACAAATTTAGGTTACACGAGGTCTGTGTGAACTAATACGGGAGAATCAGGAGCGATGTATCAGTTTCATTATGCATAAGGGGATTGGACTCTACACGCAAAACGGTTGCACTGATTATCAGAAGTATTTCTTTATGATTTCTAGAAAGGACTTTATATGTAAATTAGCAACCAAACCCGTTATATTTGCAATTTTATTGAATGCGAACTTGAACTATAAGTTGATTGGGTAAAACATTATTGAACCGCTCTTATTGGCCGAAGGACTTAATGCTTGTGGCTTGTGACCGGTTCTCCCTCGCACCATGTTTAAATCATATTGATATTGTCACCTTAGCCGAAAAATAATAAAAACTAGAATTTTGTCTAGGAAAAATTGGGAGAGAGAATGGGCTATCAAGTCAGATTTCTTTCATTTATCAGAGAATAGATTGAGCGATAATCACAATTGAGACATATGTATTCGTTATCTAACATTGAAGTTAAATTTAAAAGGACAAATTTCTTCAAAATTTCACTTCAGTTTAACGTGTGTCCTTGTGACTTCAAATATATTCATACTTAAATGTCTGAATTAATTAGCTTGTATTTATTATTAACTCAACTAAAATAAGAGTTTAGTGAATAACACTGACTGTCTTGAAACGGTCATTGTCATTAAAGATTCTAGGTATTTATATTTAAACTTGTAATTTCTTAGGTTAGAAAATTAGTAACTAGACTGATTTTACTTGCACGCTTCGTAACACTTTGGGGATAAACACCTGCAAGAAAAATTCAAAGGCTGCCGATAAGTATGAATATTACAAAAAATATAGATAAGTAGATATTCAAATTTAAGATGGTTTTATAATAGACCAATATAGAATGGCGCAATGATTAATATCCTCTTCTGCGAAGTTAGAGGTCATGGGGTTCGGTGCCCATCGGTTTTCTTCTGGCGATTGGAATAGTCAATAACCCTGGTTAAGTATATATCTATAAAGGGAGTGACAAAAGGCGAGGTTTTACCAGAGGAGCTCCGTAATTTTATTAATCTACGTTAAAAGAACATTAGAATACGCTTCCCCAAATGGGCCTGGAAGTTATTAATAATGAAGGACAAAGAATATAAAATCAGATACTGTTCCTTGTGTTATTTGTTGCAAAATTGAAAAATGGATTTTACTTTATATTTTCAACACTTGACTTACTTTGTTATTTTCCAGAGCCTTTTTTGGAAATTACAGAGCCAAAGTGTAGGTCATAAAATGATTTATTATATTGATATCCTTCAAATTTGCAAAACTGCATTGTCAAACGCTCATTGATTGCTGTTTGCACACCAGCCAAAGTACATCAAGCGTTGTAAATACATTTTTTAAATTTTATTTATTTGAATGGGGAACAGCCCATTTTCTACCTTTTACCTTTTACTTAATAAGTATTTAAATTACTTTTGTCATTATTCTTCGAAATAATTTAAATGGTTGCATTACCTGATCTTTCTGACTCATAGGGCTGCTCGTGTTCTCTCTGTTTTGCGCACCTACTGACTCAGAACCCTACTCTAACTCTCATTTACTAATCAAAGAAACATAGGGTGAAATCTGTCAGCCGCCTTATTGTACCCCACTTCCCCTTTATCTCACGACCCAGATTGTCCTTGCTCAGTACTGATGCCATCTTCTTCCCTCCTAATCCTTCTTATCGGTCCATTCTTCCTTCCCCTCTCACTCATTTCCAATTGTCCAATATATATGTGGTCCTACTACTTCTTGGTCTTTTCACCTGGAAAAAACTATTGTGTCCTGTTTACGTTTAGCAATTTTTAAGCTAAATTGGATCCAACTATTAAAATACCTTTACTGGAAATAGTACTACTTTAGAGTAATAGCTGTATGAAATAATAACACTCCAGAAATTTTTTCCCGTTTGAATTTGAATTCAGTGTGCAATTATTGTTATTGACGCTTCAATAAAAGTACAATTTCTGTAAATTAACAGGTGATTTGTTAGAAGTGAGTGTAAATGTTAGGTACTAGGCAGATTTAATCATTTCGTTATTATGAAGTACAAGGCGTTGACACCACTCGATTCTGGTCGAGACTAAGTGGCAGGCTTTTTAGGCCCTTCTCTTTTATGTAAGTTGAGAAATTATTAATTCAACTAAGCTTTTACTCAGATAAACAGAAAAGATCCAAAAATACAAAATGTGCAAATGGCTTGTTATATCGAGTACAAAGTTCGACTCGTATATGTATAAAGAAAGTATCCTATTTCCCAAATTTCAATCAACAGAGTTCAAACAGTAATATGCAATTTCACAAAGTCAATTAAAAATCTTGGCGCTCCAACAAAAATTCAAACATATTTGTTTTTGTTTCGAGGTGCAATTTATAGTAGAAAATGATGAAAGATAATCCGTTACATTATTTGTTTTAGTCAGCACCCCACCTCAAGGGCAAAAATAAATAAACCAAACGTGCATTTAATGTTTCAAGCATTTTACAAAATATATTTTGGCTTTCTTCGAAATTCTCATATCATCGATCTTGTCAAAATTATCATTGGGGGAAGGATGCTTACATGATTAATATGAACTGTGGTGATCTTCTAGTTAGATTCCCTTCATTAAGAGGTCAACTGTAATTTCATTTTAGTGATAAATAATATTGTTCGTGTAAATCTCACTACCATATTTTACTCTTTATTAAATAACATAGTCAAGGACGGTTTTTAATCTAGCACTAACAAGAGGAAATAGTGAAATCTGGAGATTTAGTCTCATTATTTTGAGTTGCAATCTGTGTGCTTTTGTCTTCATGACTTGAAATATTTAAGAGGATTTCATTCATTTAGTAATTTGCCATGAAGACGTTTAAGTGAAAGCTGCTCTAGATCTCAGTTTTCAAAAGCATTTTACGCTTGCATTTGCACTTATTTATAGTTTCATAAATAACTTTCTTACATTTGATAAGCTAAATGAAATTCCTCTTATGGTAGGAGAAAACACGTACTTTAACGTGGTTCAGTTTAAAAGATAGAGTGGTGGCAACACTTTTCACTGGGTGTTTGTTTTGAAATAAATATTTTTTGTTTACTCTATTATCAAAGTTGAAGTGGCGTTAACTGACGTGATAAACGTGATTGGCAGTCAGTACAAAACAGCTTAACTCGGTTCATCCCGAATGACTTATTTCAAGGTAAATGGAAATTGTGGACTCGATATTTAATGCTGGCTTAAGGGGGTACATTAAATTGCATGTTCTGACTTTCGGTCGTTGTTCAAACCTACGTCGTGAATCTTTCTATTCATGAGTGGCTGCAATAGATTTGTTATTATTCCATACTTTCGTTTTAATTTACTTGTCTCATGCAGCATGACCTCCAAACCTATACTCATTTTTGCATTTTTTGAAATAATTCAAATAATAAATCAATATTATTTCAAAATCAGGACTTATCACACTTTGGGCTGATAAGTGACACATAGTTACCTTTGCAGATAATTTGATCTCTACTTTTATAGTAGTATTAATTAAACTAAATATGCGTGCCAATGCAACTTAAGACAGCTTAGCCAAGTGTGTAGAACTGGAGCTGCCAAGGATGTAATGTTTGAGCCTTCTTATCAGATATTATTGAATTTATATTTTTTTTCTAAACCGATTACAGCTCCTAGGTGTCTGTCACCTTAGGTGCTATGAATTCATAAAAACAAATGTGTTAAGAGATGAGTTGCTTAGCCTATGTAAATTTCGTTGTTACTTTACTGCTAGTGCCGGATTTGAATTTTCTAGTTCTGGTTTTTAGAACAGCCGAACTTTCCTTTACCTTGAAGATTATAATGCTATCAATTAAGCTTTATTTTACTTCTCCTAGACACATTATTTAAATCCTTTCCCTAAGTTATCAACTTCATCCTTGTCTCGACAACTTTATTGGTCCTCCAGAAGATATTCAGTTTCCGTTAAAATTACAATAACTATTTATCACTACCTTTGAAACAGCAAAATGACGTAATATAGAGAAAAATTAGATAAATTTTTTTTTAGCAATGAAGAGGGGTCACTTATATACAGGGAATATAGTCAGGGTAACAAAAAGGTTCTAATTCCGTTTAGCAGATAACTTTCGACTACTACTTGAAGGCTCGTAAGTCCTGTTAATTTAAAAATCTTCATGTTGGATATAACAAGCGCGCAAAGAAAACACTAGTCAAATAATTATTCTACAAATTCTTTGTGCTTTCGAGTGCGTTCTTTCACATAATTGTTCGAATTCAAGACTGCTCAGACGAAATGAAAAGATAATATTTCTACGAATAAAATCTTCAGAAATAAAATAAAATTAAAGAATGTTGCAATACAGAAGAGATAACTTTAAAGCCTTGCAAAACTTTCCACTCAATTGACTAGAACTTGAAATCTACTCATCCCATTGTCCAATTCGTATGTTTCATGGGACCTTTAAATGAATGGCCTTATTAAAACTCTTTTAAATTTTGAATTCATCAGACTCATTGTTCTACTCCATTGGTCTAAATCACTGAGTCATGCCTCAATATTCGGATATTTAAAATTCCAGAATATGATCATTGGGTTCCTGGGAAGTGAGTTTATATCCGAAATGTTCGGACCAGACTGATTATACCGAGTCTCAAATTGAAAGTCTCCCATCAATTAGCTTCATCATTCGACCAAATAAAGGGGCAATAATCACCGCAGAAAATCAATTTTAGTACGGCATAGCATTTTAATTATTTATTTGATTGTTTCAGTCCAAATTAATGTAATTGCCTTCCAAAGATAATATGTAAAATTCGTGTCGCCCATTCTTTCATATTTAATATTTTAAAATACCAGAGTATCAAACAAATAATTATTAGCAAAACTGATTTAAATTTGGGATATTTATTTTTTGCATATATTTAAAATTTGAACATGTTTTCTATTTAAGAAATTAATGTTGAAACCAAAGCACTTTTCACAGTCTTTATCATGAGTAAAACTAATTTACTTATCTGGAAATATTTCGCATTGCATATTTTTCCAGTCTAGTAGAAATATTTGCAAACTATAACACTATTTTCCTAATTTTAATCATTTCATAAAATTGAATAAGTAAAAAAGCGTTCTTTAGTCTCATGTTCCTTTTACCGAACTTTTAAAAATCGAGATCTTAATTAATGCAAACGCAGTCATGTTATAAATCTTCTCTTTGCTCAAAAGCAGTTACTGACCGTTTGGGTCTTCAACGCGAATACATTAGAAAGCTTGATTTTGCAAATTCTTATTCACAACTACAAGCCTTATTAATTCTCTGAATGGCTATATTATGTTTGAATTGTTTCAATGTAATATAGCCTTTCTATTTTCTTATATTAATGGCAACTCTCTACCATGTTAAGTTTATGATACGCGACTGCTTTGAAACCAGATATGATAACCGAATGACTTTATTTTAAGATCCAATGAGCTTTCAGACTGAAAGATATCTGGAGTTTACTAAGTGATATAAGCTTCGTAGAAAATTTATACGCCTGGATTATGTGAATTATTTTGTGCTAAATATATGTTTGCTTGCAACGGAAGAAAGCAAAAACCTAAATCAACAATCATTAGAAATTAGAAGTATAAAAGTAAAAATCTATATTATTACCGTCACGATTAATTTAATTAGTTACCCAGAGGAATTGTTCAACTCTTCAACCAAAATACAAATACCTTTCCGGTAGAATAGGTCTTTTGGCTGGTAATAGCTAAGGTTGTAATCTTTGAAAACATCAAACCTAGGAGAGCTCACTTCTACTTTTCTTGTTGTTATTACCATAGACAAAGCAATGGCTTAACCACTTCTATTCTTGAATAAGTCCCTAGACATGACAAAAAGAGCTGGAAGTTGAATATAAGTAGAGAATAAAGTCAAGATGATAAAAGAATCAAACTTCATTTGATTTCTCGATTCATCACTTTGCTACTGCGTGTTCTACTGTTCTAAATACTAGAATTTTTCTCAGTTTTATGTCAAAGAAATCCGGAGCTGACTGATCAGTCGGTTGTGTTATCTCAACAAATTGAGGCGACAGCCGCTTATAGTAGAAAAGATGCTATGAACATTATAAAGCTTGCATGGTTAAACGACCGAAGAATTTAATCACGAATATCTTATACAATTCGAAGTATTTACGGTTCATTATTAGCACCCATGACTGCTCAAGAATGTCGACTTTTAATTAGAGAAATTGCCTAGGAACTGAGGGTAGTAGAATTTAGTAGTGGGGAGTGAAAGAGGGAATCGATAAGAAGTAATGAATAAAGTTTGACCTCAGTTGGATTTCGTTTTTGCCATGTCGTCTGCTTTTCGGTGCATTATTATCTTAGTGGTCCGAAGTTTAACTTTCAGTATGTGAATTCCTGAGCAAGTTAATATCCGCTTTGTTCACTGATTATTGGCCAATCGAATAAACTGTGTCATTGGTCACGTCACCTTGATTCACTTGCCTTTTTAATAGCCAAGAGTAGCTAGTTAATACTAACAAAGCTGTACTTTAAATGAACCCCCGCCTCCAATTTTTTAACTTCTGGACTGACTGATTTTTTGCAGGTAAATTTTAGAAAACTATTCAAGTCTGTGGCATTGGTGGCACACAGAGGTCAATTCATCAAATGTCACGGGTTCGAAATCCTTTAAACAAAAATTTCATAGCAATTTCAGTGAACAAATTTCTTCTTTAAATCAAGTCTTATTTATGATTAACAGACTATACTCATTAATTCAATTTACAATACCAAAATGGCGCAGCTGTTTGTTAGTGTAAACCGCCATTAAATACTTGCTTGGATAAGTAGAAGATCGCTTCCTATAGACTATCTCAGTCTAGATTTGGAAACATTGTGAATTTTACATCAACTACATTACTAGTAATACATAAATTTCTTACTATTATATCCTCTTTTCCTACCAGATAACTTAAACACGTCCACAATATTACTACAAAATGGTGGATCAGTAACTTGGGTGAATTTGGATTTAATTTCCTGCTTTTTTTTATTTCTATATCTCCAGCCCTTAAATGTTCTGGCGATATCAACACATTATTCGCTTAAACTATTATTGATACAGTTATGTAAATAATCCCTCCCATGCTATTTGTATAGCCCTATTGACCCCCATACCACACGTGTCACCGACCCTCGCAAATTAGACAAAATCCTAAAGTATTAAAACTTTTCACAGAACTGCTGTAGCATATTTAAAACATGTCACTCATTTGCCGTCAGCTGATAGCACATGAACGGTTATGCCATTAATATCAGGTTCTGAGTTTGAGGGCATTCTACCATCGCTTAAGCTAGAAAGTTCACGTATGAAACTCCTTTTATTTTTCTTTACTACTCTTAAGCAAACAGAAAAGTATGGGGAAGTTCCTAAATTCCTAGTCAATGAGTTCAAGGTTTATTAGAATTTTAATTTAGCTTTTTGTCAAATTTAAGGTTTATATTTCATATTCCTTTTTCTGGTCATCTTTTACTTCGCCAAGTAAACCAGATTCTATAGCTGTATCTACTGATCTGAATATGCTGAATGAAATTCGTCTTCTTTCTGATGCCAGACAGACATTGCTCTATTATCTCTTCATTTCGCTGGATCGAAAGATTCATTTATAAATTTCATTCCTGAAACCACGGATTTGGTCATAGTTCAAGTAGGAATTGGTGCCACTTTGCCTTAATACTTTCATGGAATGAGATGTTTTAGAGCATACACTTTAGCACGAGCTTGGCTTTGAGAGCAATGGGCTTATTATTACCTTCGGCATCTGTTTTAAGAACAATTGTTTATAACTGTCGTATTTTTGCCATCTCAAATCTTAAAATTCGATTTAAATTCTTTTGAAAAATAGAAGGCATACATTCTCAATCGGGAAGCTTAAAGAGTTTGAGTTGACACCACTCTCATCTTGAGATTCAAAGAAATATTATTTTATACAATCTGATTTGCAGCTAACACAAATCGGCATAAAGGAAACACTTTATTTATAGATTCTTAAAGTTCATACTCATCAGAAGAGCACTCAATTAATGTTCTTATGAAAACTCAATTAGTTGTTTGAGTCAGCACAACTTAAATAAAATACGTAATTCTTAATAGTATAGCCATAGGTCCCAAAATTTAATCAATTCGGTTTTTACAATAATAACTGATCAGAGGTCACAGACATCTTATTGTTTTCACTCAACTTTGGGCTCTCCTATGCTGTCATTATTATACAATTAAGACTCCAATGCAAGGCCAAATTAATATTGATAGTAAATTAATTTTATTTAAAAATCGTATCTAAAATGCGAATTCGACAAAGGAAAGCATAGCTTATAAAATTGATTAGATTGAAGAGAGAGCTCTGCGAAATCTTATAATATTTCATTTTCAATATTCTTTCCCAGCTTCGACCTGTAACGTTTAGCTCTAAAGTTCATATTCATGAAAATAATTTCTCTTTATTTCGTTAAACTGTTTTGAATTTGAAATGCTTGTATGAAATTACACATCAGGCTGCGGAAAAGTCTAGAGTAGTCACATGGTCATTTTCTTCCTTACACGAGAAAATTTTAACCTAAGGCAATCGAGTTGAGGTACAATTCACAAAGTATAGAAAATAATTTTTTTTACCTTGGAGAGGTAAAAGTGAATAATCCAATAAACGGGAGTTAATCAAGTAAAAGTTAAGAGAAAGTTTAATTTATTTGGGTTTTTAATTCGGATTTTATTTGATTAAAACTTCACTTTATCATGGACTAAAATTCAAATTTCACGAGGACTTTCAGCAGTTGTTGAGAAAATTCACGTCAAGTGCTCATTGAAGTAAGATGGATAACTCTGTTTTGCATGACTTTAACATAGCAAAGCCACAGCCTATGCACATATATTGGAATTGATATGTAATTGTATTCTCACAAGATAAGAGGGGTTCTTTCTCAGAAGGACGGAGAAAATCTGCCGAATTCTAATGCTCTACCAAACTTTACCAAATCCAATATTACAGGTTAAAAATGGAACGGAAGTGGTGGTATAATGTTAATATTAAAAGCCAAGGGAGAGAAGAGGATGGTCCTTTAATAGGTGATCTCAAGTTATAACAAAGCAGTAGAGTAAAGTGGGCATAATTTGATAATCAGCCTGGTTAATATCAGAAGATCATGAAAGATTACACTGCTTTTTCGACCTTTGAAAGGAGAAAGGAAATGAAATGGCAAGATCGCCCATCGTAATAAAACAACCGGTCACTGACCAGCTAATTTATGGACAAGAATTGGCCCAGCAATGCGGAGAAAAATTATGAAACTTAAATTTTTGAACATGAAACAATCCTAGTCTTGAATTCAAGTGAAATAACTCTTTCGAAGCTCTCTTTTCGGCTTCCTCCCTATTCTTCCATATGAAACTCTACTTACTCGGTTTCAATTGCTTTCCCAAAATGAAAAATTGGAAAATTTTTTGCTTCGTGAAATATAATAATAAATTTGAAAGTCAAAGGATAAGTCATAAAATGTACGTCTTGAAGGAGGCAGAAAACTGAATAAAATCAGTATGTAATCCTGGTTGCAATTAAACGTAGGATATTGTTCATTGTCGAAAATGATAGCTCTGAGACGCTTTCCTATAAGGAATTTTAAGCTGACGATATTTGCAATCTGAAGGGGAAGTTAAGTTGACTATATGATTAAACAAGGTGTAGTTAAATCTGCAACCATTTTCTGCATCTGGTTTAGAGTCACATCGTTCTACTATATGTTTCTCAATTTAATTGTCTTATTTTTGCTTCTTCGAAGCTGGATTTTATGATCATTTAATTTGTGTGAAGGATAACAAATACCAATTAATGGCTCATTGAATCACAACTCGCCTCCCTTTAGTCTTTCCAAAAACAAAAGTAAAACAGTCATTACCTGGTAAATATAAGAAAATCTGCATTTTTATGAAGATTTTATCATGAGAGAGAATTTATCGTTTTTCTCTAACCAAATAAATTTAGATGAATTTAAAATATCTGTTTTTTCTTCCAAAATTCACACTACTTTTTTGACAAAATTTATTTGATTATTTAACTTTTATGTATTTATTTATATTTCTTTATTGTTATTTATCGTTGTTTTTTTAAGTGGGTTGATTAGTGCTATAAAAATGGGATATGCGCGATATATTGATATGTTCATATTTCTTTATGATATGGGCATAATTCAATAAAAATATCGATTGAGTACTAACTTTGCCATTTTTAAATTTAACTGCTTTCTTTAGGCTTTTTAGAATACTATCAGTTATAATAGGTAAATGTTATCAGAATTTAAGAAAAGACAGAATCACAAGAACACATTTTTGAATCAACTATTTGGGTTATTTGGTCAAAACGTGATCATTTAATATTATAACAGTACCTGGGTGAGGATATTACAGCTTTCTATGTCACGTTTTCTATAGAGATAGTTGATAAATTAAGGAGACAAGTTTTGGAGTAATTTTTAAAAAGTTCCTATAGGAATTGAGACATGTAAGTGGTCAGATATATTAAATTTTAACATTAGGATAAAATACATGTGGCATCTGACAATACCCACGAAGTAAAAAAGCATATAATCTGAATCTGAAGAACGAATTTTGTAAGGTCATTTTAACTTTACGTTCCACTTTCACTCAATCCCTCTCACTTAGCTTTCTTGTACTCTGTGTCCAGATGCTTTCCCATTATAAAAAATCTTGCCAAGTGTGATAAATGAACAGTGTATTGCCACTAAAATTTAAATTCTCTATAAAGTTAAGATAGCTTTATAATTCAACAAACTTGTTCTGCAAAAATATGTTTCTCATATGGTTATTTTTTTCGAACAAGCGTTTTAATATCCACACTAATAGTTCTCTGATGTAATAAAGAATATTTACAGGATGTATTTGGCGCTATTATAGGCTAGTCAATTAACTTTTTATGAAATAATAATCATAAATACAAACTGGACAGCCTTAAAACGTTATAATTTATATTTTCCTTGCATTTTAGGCAAAACCAAGTAAAAAATTCAGTGAATTATATTTTGATGATAAAAGTGTAATATGCTGTTTCCAGCTGTATTCTTTGAGGTCAGAATAACGTTTATTTGTTTGCACTTTTTCCGTATATTTAAAGACAAAATTACCAAAGTAGCGCAACCAAAAACTCCATTTTATAAACCGGTCTAAAATCTCAAACGTACACAGAAAACTAAGCGGAAAATTCATGAAATTTGATCTTTCGGACATTATTAAATATCGCTGTGTTATTGTCCATTCAAGTAATGTTCTAATTATATTCTTCTTTCTGTCATAGTCTTCCCTTTCAATTCTTACTGATTTATTTTACCGTTCTCCTGCGTCTAGACGCCTTCTTACGGTTGAAAAATTTAAAAATAAAACTTTAATGAATTGAAATAATAGTCCATACTGCACATAAAAAATTTGGCGTACATGCGAATATTAAATGGAAGCGTTGAAAATGGTTAATAAAATCGATGAATGTGTAGTGGCAGAGTCACCAGTTTGTAGAGGGCCACCAGATTGTCGAGGGTCACCAGTATGTAGCGACAGATGGCTAACAGTAAATGAAAGAAAAAGAACACCAAGGATTGCGTTGACCAGGTTGTATTGAATAAAACTCAGTACAGGGTCTCAAGGAAAAATAGGGAATTGGAGGAGAAAGACTGAGCAACAGGAGATGTGTTGGACGAGTTAGGGTCCCTTGGTATCTGTTCTGTGTGTGTCTGATGGAGGCTTTGGGTGAGGACACGCATAAGGATGTAATCGTATGCGTGCTTTAATTGATCGGGACGATTAGAGGAAAAGGAAGGGTCAGTGCAGACAAGACTGGCTAATAGCAGGGCCAACCATGCGGTGTCTGCTACTATCGTCCGAGGTATGCTTACCTTTTCCGATCGATGAGAAATAGGCCAGCTGAGGACACACGATGTTTGTCTATGGAGTGCTTGGGTCAGGAAAGGTTAAAAGTTTACAGACGCTACTATAAAGCCAAGATAATCAAATTTGGTGATGATCAGGGATGACGTAAGATAAATATTACGGAAAGAAGGGATTCATCCTTCAAATATCAATTAAAACACTACCAATACTAATTGGAATTTGCTATAATAAAACCACTAAAGCGTGCGTACTTGTTATAACTAATATAACAAAAACCTGAATTAATTATGATATGATCCATTCAGTATACTTTATTTTGATCACCTCATCACAACCCCTTTTTCACTCACTCTCAGTGGTGACTCATTTTCCCTTCCCTTTCAATTTCTCTTCCTACTCATCCCCTTTCTCTCGTATCTTATTCTTAAATCTTCCAACTTAAATCTCGATCTTCTCATTTGAAGATGGCGTTGTCTTCTGTTAGCCTTAAAGAAGATTATTATTTCTATGAAGAGATTTCTAGACCAACTTGGTGGGGTTCAAAAAGTAGCTTTGCTGACATGATATTTATTGTACATACTTTATATATGAAAGCATTTCAGATTAAACAATTCGTATGATAAAATTATATAAGGCTTTCATTGCATGTAACAAAATGGAGCTGCAGAGAAGTAGCCACTTATAACAAAATAATTGTTGAGGTAGTTTATATTGGATTAGTTTCGTCAAAATAGTTATATATTACCTTAAGAGTATCACATTTCAAACCGGTTCAGTAAAGGATATGAGGATTTAATAGCCCATAATTACAATGAAAATAACAATTTTCACATTTAAATATGCTGAAAGTTAGTTAATTCTCTGCAGCAGAAAATTAATCTGGACGCTCACTCAAAATGTAATTAGTTGAAGTATTTTAATTTAGCGGAATTATGCGATCAAGTATAATTCAATCATAATAAAATCTTTGTAACAACATGGCAGTCAAATAATGTAAAAAGTTTTAACATTACGTTGATTTAATGAAGATGCATAAAGCTTAAGAATTAGTATTCTAGACTTTTGCTATAATAGACGATAACTTATAACATCCTTAACATTGGAAAGGTTTTATTGTACAAAAGTAAATATAAACAAAATTCTAACTAAATTAATAATTTTCTAGTGTATATAATAGGACAACAGAAAAACTAAAAACATGTCAATGATTTCTAATACTCAGTTAGAATATTTATGAATAAAATGCTAATGAATAATGCTAAAAAAATAAACACAAAAGTTGGCCCATAAAAATATTTAAGGAGACTAAATACATTTTATTAAATGTGCAAAGTGGTTGATAAAAATATTAATATCATTGAAGGAATTGTAGTCTTGATTGAAGTTCATTAATTCGTAAATCTTTCAACTCCAATAAATGCTGCATGCGCCGAAGCTTGGCGTTAAGTATATCCACTGTCTCTTGAAGATTTAAGCATTCCTGAACTTTTTGTTCATAGGATTGTAAAAGATCATCTGAAACGGATTCATGATATCCATTTGTACCACTGAATTTTCTCCATGATGATCCGTTAGCTGGCTTTGGCCCAGAGGATGCTTTACTCATGGGTTTTTGGGATATCGAATTTTGATTACTGGGGGAAGGAAAGCTGCGTTCCATGTTCCTGTTTTCATTCCGAACAGAAGGAAGTCTTCGCATTCTTTGTAGGTTTGAAGTAGGAGTGATAACTTTGGGGACGCAATTTCGGTAGGATAAAGCGGGTAAGAAACTATTATCGCTAACTTCACATGAATTTTCGTGTTCTTGGAATTTGGACCGAAGAAGTAAAAGGAGCTTCTCAATAGTTCCGGATCGTGCGTTAATTAGTGATTCTACGACGTCATCCGTTATTTTGAAGGAAAATTTCGAAAATACTTTCCAATTGAGCAAGTGCCAATTATTTTTTTTGCCTTCGATTTTATTGCAACTTTGAAAGTTATGAAGGTCGACATATTTAGGAAAAAAATATTTTACAACTTCAGCAACTAAAACCCCATCAGAAAAATCTCGACTTATATTCTTTTTTGGACGGGAAAGAGGGATTGAATCCACCCAGGCATATAAATCGCGTAAAACCTTTTGATCGATTTCGTTAAGCATAGTTGAAGTTAAATTACTTTAAATCCTATATTTGCATCTTAAATATATGAAGTAAAATTGATTACAGCGGTAGCGTCTGTTAAAATTTACCAACAAGACTCAAGGTCAAATTAGAAATGAATTTAATGTTCCAATTGGAATTTTACTTTTGCATTCATCCGAGCAGCATTTTAATTTAAATAATGCATTTTTTAGTTCTTTTAGTTTTGTTAACATTGTTACATATGCATATATTTGTTATCTGCTTCTGTGATCGTAGACCTAATAAAATGACAGTAGCCTAAAATTTACCCCTAGTTAATTAAGTGTCAAATGCTATTTTAATTTCAGCATCATTGCCCCCCTTATATAATGAGTTTATTGCCCAACTCATTCTTTTTGCAAGCGGTTGAATATGGGGAATTGGCTGCGGAAATGAAATGGAAAATATAACGAGGAAACTGAAAAATTAGTACATAATATGTCGGTTTATTTATATAGACAATTGACTGAAATGTGCGTTCTTGAGGGCAAAATGATATGAAGACGACTGCAGAGGAAAATATATGCGAAAGCAAAGCTGAAAATCGTCGAAATAACGTTAGGTCTCTCGATCGAATATCTGAAACATGTCAAGTCACCCATGGCCCCAGATCGGTTCGAAGGTGGCCGGCAAACCACCCCCATTTATTAATAGGTAAATTCGGTTTCTATACAAAACATTTCGTCGGTCACGTCTCGTTGTCGGTGTCTCGGTGTGATGATCGATAACCGTTTAAGTATCTACGTGGAAACAAGCAAACACACGGCGAGACCGCCTGTGAATACTGTAGTGGAGATCTTATCGCCAGTCAATCACTTCTAATCGCCAGATGTTGATGGACATCTGCTGGCTATAGCATCAATGATCGTTCAATTTGTAAGAGGAGGTAATAAGCTAATGTTAGAAGAAATGATAACTATTTTCCCCCGTTCCCAATATTTCTTCTATAAATAAAAATGTAATTTCTTTCTTTATTTCCCCACCGATAAAAGACACTTGATAATTATTATTATTTGTTTAAACCGATGCCGACTGAGAGCGAGTTTCGTTAATACACTCGTGTTGACTATAACGTGCCTTCTGATGCGCCATGGGTTATTAACTTCTGGCTTAAGTTGCAATATTGCCGAGTTTTCCGGATTTTTGGATCTGCGAGATTGCTAACTCCTGGTTCGTTACGTTATAGCAGCTAACACTGGAAATATCAGCAACAAATGACAACCACAGTTTTCAGGTCATAATTCCAAGAATGTGGAGCAGATCAAATTTAATAATGCAACAACAGTTAAAATTATTGAAAGAAAACGGTACTCAGTAGATGGAGGAAGACAAATAATAAGGAGAAAAAAGAGGGAAGAGAGTCTAAAAATCAGCATGTGTCAGAATTATGCAGGTTCAAACCTAAGTTATCCCTAAGCCTAATCGATATCAAGCAAATGCGGTGATTGAACTTAGTTTAGGCAAATGCTAAGACGTCGAAATAATTTTAATTAGGACGAGTTGAATTAATATTTCTTCAAAAAGTGGTTTTTAGAGACTTCTAAGAAAGCTTTCAAATTATCAGAGTAAAATAAGCAGTAGTAATCGAACATGAAAACTGTCTGAAGTCAGATAGAGCCACAACATCGTATAATAAATGCTGGTTTTAACGAAAATTGAGTTGATGAGCACATTTTTTCAAACTGACGGTGCCATTGAAAGCTTCTTGTTGAAGATATTGCCCAATTAACTTGATATTTTCATACGGAATTTACGAAAGTTTTATAGCGCCATTATCATGAGTGTTGTATGTGACTCTGGCTAAAGTGCTTGTCTGCAAAATCGGAGGTTAGTAAATCAAAGCCCATTCGTGCTTGCATCGATTAGTTATGGATAATAAAGGGAAATAGCAGCATTCGAAATTCTCACAAGGAAGACTCAATGCTACCAACCTCTACCCAACGCAAGGCAGAGGTAAATGCTTTCCTAAATGGGATTAGAAATCATTATTATCATTGACGTCATTAATGAACACAATCTCTATTCCTGATTTTAGACTGCGTATTTGATTTCGATGTTGAAAATTGGCATTTCATTTCATAAAAATTGTGCAGTTCCATATTATTTACTAGGAATAATCCTTGGGACTTAAATATTCAACTACCTAAGTAATATTTTATTTTAAAGTAGATTATCTAAAAGCTCTCAATAAAATTAGTAAGAGTAGATTTCAACAGTAGGTCTATTCTGAACGATAAGGAGTCAACTAACCCCAACAATAGCATCTTTCATCGGCGAATCGAATCTGAACATGGAAAGGTACTCGGCAGCCAATCGCCATATTGGTGATATCGTTGATAAGACATGATCGATTTCTCGAGAAGAAAAGTTTGCATATGAGCTTAATGTTTATATCAGTAAATGGACCATTGGTGATTTGAGTTGTTTCTTCTATGTGGTTCCAATCCACACCTCGTTATATCCCAATCAAAACATGTTGTCTATGAAACAGATCTAATTCATTAGCCAAGTCAGATAAAGTGTCCCATACGATGGTTGCATAGAGAATAACAAGCTTATATGAGAACGTCCAGTTGAAAACCAAATCAATATCTAGAACTTTACACTAAAAAATAGTTTCACAAAGTGCATACACTAGGAAATTTTCGTAATATAAGGTTTCATGATCTCTTGGAGACACCTAATTGTTAGAGCATATTTCAAAAAGTTCTTCGGATCTTTGAGAACCAAATACTATTGAATTTGAAATCTATGTGATTTTATGGCTTCCTGTAAATTATGTATGAAAATATAATATTCTAATCATGCCACATTTCAAGAAAAGCAAATGTAAGCCAAATTAGCCACTTTCATTTGATATTTCAGAGCCAATACATTATAAAACCCAAAATGCATAATATTGTAAGCGAATTTTAAAATAAACTCTGATTAATTGCTTAATATTCATAAAGGATAGTGAAAGAGATATAGACGAAGTAGAATATAACATTGAAAAATAAAAATAAAACATATAAAAAGACAATATGCAATTAAAAATTTGTTATGTCTTGCAATTTTAAAAATATTTTTCAGTCTGTTGTACTTTAGAAAATGAAAGTAACTTATCTTTGATAAATTGACTTTCGTGTTTAAACTATTAAATCACGTTTAGCAAGCCGCATATTTGAAAGTGTCTATTTATCGGTTTTTGTCGTAGCTTCATCCTAGTAATTTATCACTTCTTTTCGTTCCTATTTTTCACTTCTAAAGGGAGAAGTCGTTTTGTTCTTTTTGCCGAAAGCAAAAATGACTACGAGGCGTTACACAGATCCCGTGTACCTGCAATATATTTGGGATTCCGTTGAGATTCCATCAGCTGATCAAATATGCAGCTTTGACCACATTCTACGTTACATTCGTTCTGAAAAAGATCCTAAATGTACCACTGCAAAACTTCAGGAACAGTTAGGGAATGCGGTGCGGGATAATTGTATCGTTGTAAATGATTCCCATTACCGGAGACCAGACTGGTCTTCTTTGCTAACGAAATCTTCACACGATTCGTAAGTGTCTATCTTATTTTAAACCTTGCTTTAGATACTGTTTCCATTGCCACCTGCCTGGTCCTGTTATCAATTGTCCAACCTGCTTCCGTGTATATCACGAGATTTGTTATAAACGCTCATTCGAGATTAATTCCTTCTTTGATTTTCCTGATGAAAAATATCGACCGTCCCACCCCTCCGCATCTTCTTGTGTCACCTGTAGACGTCTCAACGATACCCAGTTAAGCAATGAGACTAAACCAAATCTTCGCAAAATCTGCAAAATTATTGAGGAGAAAATGCAAGGAAAGGCTTCCTGGCTAAATCTGTGTACTGTTGGCTACGTTGAGGAACTTAATCGCAACAAATATTTCTGCATAAAGCAGATAAATACTAACGTGATTGCATCCAAATTATCAGAGGGTTATCCCTCTCGTACTCATATTTTAGTTGACTTAGATCTTCTTGTTCACAATGTAGCGATAATTTACGGTACTAAGGCGGAAATGACTATTACAGCACGTAATCTTCGCTCAGCTGTTCTAAAGGAGTTAAAAGAGTCTTCATACTGTTCTAATTGTTACGTCCGATCGAATGGAGGACGACCCGATCGATTTCAAATTGTTAGGGCTTGTCCCCGCCCTCATGAGCTAGTTTGGTACCAGTACGGTAGCTGGGCCTTTCGACCTTGTAAAGTTCTCTACAAAAGCGATGAGAGCTACGAATTAATCTCCCTCGACAACCGCCGTGAACGACTATCAGCCCAGAAAAATAGTGTATTCCTATTGTGCACTTCTCCTTCTAATTTGGGCATGACAGTCAACTCTGCTCTTAAACGAGCTCTCCAGGACGTGAAAATGTACGTGGAGAACCAACGAAAGGTCACTCCGAACTTTGAGTTTGATGTCTCCATCCTTAACTGTGATGTTCTTCCGAAGCCCCCGAAACAATCTGATGATACTGACGACTTCCAGGTAAAAAAATCTCGAAAGTCGACTTCGACGTCCAAGACTAACGCTAAGAGAAGTCGTCCTGTTTCATCATCTAAGGGTAATTTTGACGTCGCAAATCTTCCAATAATTATATCTGTTTTTTTTTGTACCCGTATTTGTTTCCCTTTCAGGTAAGAGTGATAATTTCTTCGAGAAGTCTCCGGCTGGTGCTGGAGCTGCTCGTATCATCCCGTCTTTTCGTCCTGCATCATCGCCTGATGAAAATATTAGTCCCAGAAGTAGTAACGCAGCTTTTCGCTCTGCTCGAGTTTACTCTTCTGATACTACTAGTGAAGAGAACAGTGTGTCTAGTTCTAGTTCTGATTCCGATTCTGACTATCCTCCTCCCGCTAAACGTCCCACCAGCACTACATATCGACCCACTCCCTCTTCCACGACCAAAGCATCGACTTCTCCGGCTGTGCCTTCAACAACAAAGACTAAATCCACTACTTTCCCCTTACCTGGTGCTGTGCCATCCGCTACTCGTCCTTTCTCGAGTAGAGCTGCCGTGACAGACAGTGACTCTGAACCTTCCTCTTCTCCCCTTGAATCCTCTGAGTCGCCTCAGTTGATTAAACCCTCTCCTCCCCTTCCTATTTGTCGAAAAAGGAGTATAAGTAGTAGTAGCAGCTCAAGTAGTAGTAGTAGCGTTTCTTCTGCTTCCTCTGCCAAGTCTGTCCTGTCTTCCCTCACCAATTCGAATAAGATGACGATTTCGGCGTCAAAATCTACTAACAAACCTGTTAGTGCTCATTCATCTCTTTTACACTCTTCCTAACTCGTATTTGAGTCTGTTTTTTTCGTTGTCGTAGGTACAACAGGCAACGGCACGCTCTCCGAAGAAGAACCAACCTGTCAATGGAAGTGTCGTTGATAACGTGAAGAGTCCTGTTAAACGAGGTTAGTTTGTAGCGCATGTATAGAGCTCTTAAGTCTGCGATTAAGAGGGAGAGGGGATGGGTCGTTTACTGAATTGTGGGTATTTGCCATTTGTTCAATGATGATCCAGAGATTAGTCCACCAATTATGTCCGCGAAGTCGGGGTTGCATACCGAGTTTTGGGAAGGGCTAACTATGCCAATTAGTACTGTTCAATAAAAGTGGATAGCGGAATACGTATTTGTCAGAGCGGTTCCAATGTATCTTCTCTCTCTCCAAGGCAAGGAAACTTAGATCTATGGTTGATAGTTCGCAATATTCCTCAGTGTTAGAATAGTGGGTAGTTGATTTCAAAAACGAAGTTTGAATGCAGAAGAGTGTAGTCTCAAGATGGATTCTCGTGTTCAAGAAAGCCTTAAAACTGTTTGTTCCTCAAGTGAGTAAGAAGAATGGAAGCGATGTCTTACCGGTGGCTAAGATTCCATCGTCTGACTCCAAGCGCAACGTCTTTCCTCCTGCCGTCACAACCACCACTAACAACAACAATAATGGCGTGCCTTCGATATCCTCTGTATCCCCAGCAGCTCTGTCTTCCAGTTCTGGGATAGGCTCTACTGTGGATGCTTCTCCAGCTGAAGTGAATTGCAATGGACACAACTACGTCAGTCATGCTGCTGCAGAGGTTAGTTATCATTTAAGTAGTATATGCGCATGCAAGAGCCGTCTTTCAGTTGACTAATGTGTGTTCTTCCAACCTCTAGGATCACGTGCGTCAATTGATAACTGCAAATGCTGAAAACGAAAAGCTCAAGAGACAAATTAGGGAGCTCCAACGTCAAATACATGAAATGGGAGAGCGGCATGCACGCGAACTTGAGGAGGCAAAGAAACACGAGTGGTGTAGACGGTGTCTTAAGAAGTCCATCTATTACTGTTGTCCTGGAGCTTCCTACTGTTCCACGGACTGTCAGAAAGCGGATTGGACCGCTGGACACAGCACTTTTTGTCGCCGATTAACGGATTTTTAGGCTCCTTTACTTTTTAAGCTATCTAACTGCTTCCCTTTCGAGTGTTGCTATTTATCTCTCTGTATATAGTTTCCTTTTTAATGGATCACAAGCCAAAATATTTAAACTCCTAATTTCATAAGATTACTGTGATCCCCCTCCCTTTCTCTCTTGTGAACTACTTAGCGTTAAGGTATTACTCAACGACGTTACTGCAATGTATATATAGTTCCCCTCTGTGATAGCCCATTTCTTATTATGTTCTTTGAGAGGAGACTAGTTCGAGACGGTCATGGCTTGAACTGCTCCCTCTGTTTATCTGTATTTCTTTGGTTTTGTTCAAGGGAAGCTATTTTATGACTAAGATAAAGTGTGCACTCACATATTCCGTTTTTTCTGAACTTTAACCTCCGTTTATCTTGTTGATTTATTTTCGTCTCATTTGAGTGTGTTTGATGTGATTTATTTGCTGCTGTGGGATTTCCGGGTGGTTTTTTTTATCGCAATAGTGCAAATTAACATTTTTAGTCATGACGATTTCAAGTAGGAAAGTAATTGGTTCCTTGAGAAGTTATAGTACTGGAGTATGACAAAAATCGGTGGAGCGGTGGTTTGGGTCTTGGAAAACAAAAAAGCACTTGAAGAATGAATCTCTACGCTTTTACAAAATTTTTATCTGGATCGTTACTAATCTCCGAGACTTAGTTGTCTCGACCTCGCAGTGATGCTTGAAATGTTTGACCCTACTGCAGCCACAAGACTTTCCAAGTTCACAGTAGTACTTGAAGCGCTTAATCCTGCGATGACCTCAGGTTCTCTGTAGAGGACCATCGTGTGTACTCAAGTGGTTTGTTTTAATTTGCGAAATAAGCCGCTTAGTGAGTGAGCGTTGTTAGGGCTCAATTTCCCTGATCGGCGATGTCCGGAACCGTCTCATCTGTTTATGTTATTCCTCTATGAAACTATATAAAAGCCCACTTTTATAGACATACGCTTGTCATATATCGGCTCATGCGCTTCCTTCTCATCTCTCCTCAAACCTTCATCGTGGTTTACGCAACCACTGCTACCCCAACATACTAATCTCAGCAGTAACGCTACTTTAGGTGTCCGACCAGGTCAAGCTTAGAGATATCTTCCAAGACTAGTGATCTCAACGAGAAATAACTACCTATCCCAAATGTGAAGATCAAGGGTTGGGTTGGGCAATGGATACATCGGTCAAACGATCAGGACTTGGAAGGAGCCTGAATTGTGATAAAATGGACGAATCAACGTTGGATGGGGAGTTGACTAGTCTTGCGTTCTTTGTTCGTCTTTGATGATTAGAACAGCTCAATGTCAACGTGATAGACTGCTGCAAGCGCCTTCCCTCATTAGATTTGGAAGTTAATAAGTCTTATTTCTGACTAAAACGACCTTTACTAAACACGGCGGAAAAGTTAACTAGGTCTTTTTTTTGTAGATAAGGGTCTCAATGCGGTTTATAGAGGCCATGTGGATCAATCCCTCATATCGAAAGGATAAATCAAGTCAGTTAGACAGTTAGGGCATACTGAAATTATTGACTGGTTTGTATTTTTTTAGTGTTGTCAACTTTGCCAATCATTACCGAACATATTCATGTTGATTATACTGACTGCCAGAAGATCCGTTATTGCCTGCGATTGACATCTTTATGTCACTAATGCGAGTACAGTCAGGAAGGAATGACAGCTTGCTGACTACGATTGAACCAATAAGTTAGTGAGCAAGCAAGGAATGTAAAAAGTATGAAGAGTAAACAAGAAAGAAATCAAGCAGAGACATGATCTTTAAGATCGTTATCTTCTACGACCAACTTATTTCTCGAGACTCGAAGATGACGAGTTAGATTGTTGATAGATGACTGAAGTAATCACAATCGAAAATTCTGCTTAACTGGGTCTTTTTATTATTATTTTTGCCACTGACACTGAAAAAATGTTTCGAAGTTGTCATCTGAATAAGGGGAACAGCTATGAAGTCCAATAAGGCATGAGGATCAGGTGATAAAGTATCGAGAGTCTTACTTAAAGTTGAATTATTGAAGGAAAAAGTCGTTTGTGTCCTCATAGGGAGTATAGTTCACTGTGAAACGTCCTATTGTTCCAATTTTATGTTCATAGATGAGATTATATCTACGGCATTCAAAGTTTATTGATCGGTTGAATTTATTCTGCGGCTGGTCATGCCCAGGGTGATCTCTAATAATCCTTATTCTTATTACTTTTTATTTAAATGTAATGAATGTAGATAACTGAGGCATGGGAATAAATGGTTAGGAACAAATCACAAACCAAGTTCTACGGAGATACCTTTAATCCGATAGGTGATGATAGCCAGTATTTGAGCAGAGTATGCAGCTATCTTGTTCTGTCATCGACTCCGATGAGCCAGCGGCAGACAAGTAGAACTGCATATCCACAGATTAGCCAGGCTTTGCCTTGTTGAATATTACCAGGGTGCCAATACCTCGTGTTAAGGCTGTATTACTTTTTTAAAATAATGATAAGTCCATTTATTTAAGATCGTTCCAAGGATATAAATTAGATAATGGAATGCATACCATTCAAATTCTAGTACATTGAAGAGAGCTCTGCGGTACATTATCTGCTCTGCATTTTGACAACCTTTACCATTATTTAAGGTATTATTTTTGGTTCTGAAGTTTATACTCATAGAAATAATTTGTCTTCATTTCGTCGAGCAGCCTTGAATTTAGAATAAGCATATGAAAGTACATATAAAGTACAATGCATAAAGCATAAAAAGGGTGGCCAATTTCATCTTTACACACTTGTCATGTCCGAGAAGATTTTAAGCTGACAGAACTCATCAGCATTCAATTACTATTACTGATTAAAATAATGTTTTGCTTACCGCAGGAATTTTTATACAGATTTAAGGCGATTGGTTTACTACGTCCTCTCTTAATGCCCGCAATTTTCAAAACCCAATGACCAGTTGAATGAATTGGGTGATTGGTTATAATGCTTATCTCCTTTTCTAACAACCCACGGTAGTTCGTTGATACTAGACAAGGTGATAAGCATTCGACATATTTTATAGGTTTTTTCTATGAATAATAAACCCATAGACCAACATACCCAAGCAGCCTTTGGAAAGTTTAATGGTAAATCTAAACCAATGGCAAAATGTGGCCTCACTTTTAAAACGATTAATGAAAAAATGCAAGTAGATACCAAAATCTTTAGACCGTCAAAACCTTTTCCGTATCCTGTTTATCGAAAAGGTCATTAGCAAATAAATGAACTTAAATGAACACTCTTCTAACAACAGAACTTCAACTATAGATAATCCAGAAAGTCAACTTAGCTCTTCTTATCCTTGTTTAGTTTGATTCTGCAAACACACACTCTCCTGTTCTTCTTTTTCAATTCTCTACCTCAGTCTCTCTCTCTCTCTCACTCTTTCTCACATGTAAGTCTTCTGATATTTGGAGGAAGTAGTTGTCTACTTGTTAGATCCATCTTATAGTTAACGAAGTCACGTCTTCTTATACAAAAGAGTGGTTCTTAATTTATTCAAAATTCGAATGTTCAATCCCAGTATAGCAGAAAATGAATATTTTACCCACAATCTCATAACTAATTATTTCTTTTTTTGGAGCCAGTAACTTCATATAATCTATTGGAATCCTCACAATCTAGTTTTACAGAACGAGATAGTTATTTTGTTATTTCAAACCTATTTGTCATGTGATACCGGATTTTGTATTATTAGCGATAACCCCCATTGAAAATATTTACCTAAACTACTGAAATTATCACCTAAGTAATGCATTCCTTTTAGTGTTAATGAAATAAGATACGCCTATGCAATAAAATTATATTGATTTAAAAGGATATCTTTGGAAGATTGAATTCTTTTAGGGACGTACGCGTAATCGACTTAATTACTGGTCTAAACTCAATTTATAAAAACCAACTAGGTGAATTATCGATTTTTTACAAAGAATTAGGTAAATTATCGATAATTACAGAATGCCACTTTTGACGAGGTCTAGGTCTAAGTCAAGTCTAAGTGCAGGAACGTTAGAGCTTTACCCAATAACCAAAATCGACCTACATTTGGGAATTAATAAACCAATTTCAAATCTGACACTTGGGCCAATCATTGGTTTTATTTGTATTTATATTGACTAAATGCCGCTGTACAATGCTTGCACGCAATTCCCAAGCGTCGCCAAATTAAAAAATGCTAATGTCACTTTTTACTGATTAATCTGTCTGTGTTATAAATTAATGATAGTAAAAATTTATTGGGACTGATTGACTTCACTCTTATTTTACTACTCAATATTATTAATTGCTAAGGCTCTCGAAGGTGAATATGATATTAACTAATTGATGAAGGATTAATGATGTATCCATTTAATAATTTTAAGAAAATAAACAATTGAATTTTTATAACCTGGCTTGAATTTACCTCTCTTCGCATGGATTTAAACAGCCAGGTACAATTTGATGAATTTATAAACGCAGTAGCTCATTAGAAATCCGCAGAAAAACTCGGTAATTATTATCATAGCGATCATTTTATTAAGCGCGGGAAATTTAAAGCGGTTAACAAGCGCGCTATTTATGGAACTTTCTCTGCGTGGTAAGAAAAGGAAATCCACCTGTTGCAGCCAAAACAACGTCGTTTATTTATGGAGTCTTTTTCTCTCCTCATTTTGCTAATTATTACTCTTAGGGTGTTTTGGTTAAACTATTTAGGAAAAAACAACTCAACGAGCCTACATTTTGTGGGTGTAAGCCTATGCACTTTTAACGCCCTTGAAAGTGCATGTTTGACTACCTACATACCCATTCCACTAAAATGGTGCTTAGTTCTGATGCAAGTTTGATCAATTTTGTTTGGATAAATCATTTAGTATCAGATTGTTTGCGGAATAAACTTCCAATAATAACAGGCACATATAAATATTCCCTTTTGATCACGTGCTTAATCAACTGCGAGTGATAAAAACTGAGCCGTGATTGGCGGAAGGAATCAATTAATGCGTTTGCCTCAAGGTTGCAATTGTAATCGAGATTCGCTAGACTTTAATGCGAAAAAATTGGCAGTTAAAACGCAGACGGTTTAAAATTTAATTTTTCTATTGAATGCAATTGATTAAAGTAAATATTTAACCTTGATTTGCAGGAATTCTACTTACCACCATTGTATCTGATATCACATGAGATAGAGTAAATGTTGCCGACAAATCATGTTTATTCAGTGCACTGCTGCAAGAAGAAGCGTTCTTTGCATTTCAAATTAATATCATTAAGTTAAAACAGATTTATATTTAGAATGAGTTGATTGTCAAAGAAGAAAAAATGCCTTCAAATCAGCAGATCATTGTTTGGTTAGATTTTTCAGATTCTGAAAATATTTTCGGTTAAGTAAATATTGATAAGAATGCTAATATAGCTCCTAAGTTCTATTGGAGAAGCACTTTTCAATACTCGTATTGAGTAGAGAAATAGTCTTAATGAGTCTCATTGGTGAGAAACTCAGATTTCTTCACCCACTTATTAGCCTGGTTGGTCATTCTGCTCTTCTAGATATTCTTAATTTTACTAATCCTTCTTTTACTTTCATAAAAAACTATGAAGTAATAGAAGTAAAAAGAAGTCAATGTAGTCAATGAATAAGTCAGACAACTTGCATGGGTAAAACAGATTGGAAATGGCCGGGAGGACATCCAAATTTAGTGTTTCATTGCTGGGAGAATTCGCAAAAATCTACTGAAAATAATAGTCTCCAAATGCATTGCTAAAACCCTTTTCAATACACATCTTCTAAGTGCTTAATTATTATCTAAGCTAGCAATTTCTAATACTCTTATTAACGTCATTTGATTGACATCCTTAAATGTGTTCTTTATAACGGATTACAAATCCAAGTTTCGCAACTTTTCTCATCCAAGATCTGACATCTGTGCGCGTTATTTTTGTATTTAGTGCCCACGTTATGTAGGATAGGGATGTTAAGGAGTTTGCAAGTGTATCACCATTCCCAACAGAACTTAATCTAAGGAACCAATATAAAAAAATTTATCAGAACAATTGAAATCTTCTATGTTATAGGTAGCCCTATACCGCTGGTCTCGGTAACTGCCTCAGCTCTAGCGGCCCGTTTAAATCGGAATTATAAAAAGGGAGAAATAAATGCATGATAATGAAATTAGTGAGGGGAGAGGAATCCGGGACTTCCTTGTTTATTTTTAAATAATAAATCTATATGGAATTGGAAAAATGGGGCATTATCAATGTAAGTTGGGAACACACGGACCAATCATCACGGTGATATCCTTACTGTGATGGGTAAGCACTATCAGCATTCGTCTTGTTTTTATTAACTGCGAATATTCAGCTGTGAATTAGGGAAACTGTAAATTTTCTCCTTCAAATTTTCATTTAGCTTCAGGTCTCGTTGTTGCTTAATCATACACCAAGCATCTAAAAGTAGATATCTATGGAATAGTCTAAATTGCTCAAAACACAGTTCACCAATGTGTTATGCACTTTATTTGACATTGGTACCAAATCATTTACCATCCATCCGTGATTGTCAACGTATTATCCATAAACAATCCTATCGCAACCAGTGGTTATTCTTATGTTAAATCATGTTTCAATGGTTCGGTGCAGAGAACATTTAAATCCGTAGATTGGAAAAGCCAGGCTTATATTGATAACTGCGCTTAAATATGAAAATTTCTCATTCTGCATCCCCAGTGTCCTCCAATTTTTCCGCCTTATTAAAACTATTATCATAACATAACAGCAGAACCACGCCTTTCTAGATAGCATGTGATAACCTTGAAAGCTTACTTCTAATTGGTTGCTGGACGATCGTTGTGACCGCATTACATAAAACAAGCTTCACGAGTTAAGATGAAAAATAAAAATTATGGTCACATGAAGACAGCATTTGATTATAGACCGGACACTTTTACTCACTGAGAAAAAAATCGAAGTTTTGTCTGGTCTGAAGTTAAATTAACTCTCAAAGGGACAAATAAACCTCTCCTTAAAATGCTGCAGAAATTAATGCGATTTATTGAGAGTATTAATTTTAGCCAAATATAGAGTGCGAACATAGACTGTATATCTTTATCGATTGCTCTAACTCTGAAAAGTTGCGTATTTTAATTCACGTCTTTTACACTTCCTAACTTAGGTCAGTCAATGTTGAACAGTTTTACGAATTTCGATTTAAGAGGATTACGGCTTAAGATTCATCAAGAGGAAGATTTCTAAGGTTTTGCCATTAAAAACTTAACAAGTTTCATTGCCATAAGATAGTAAGGGGGACAGAGCCATTGGTTTAACTCTTATTGTAGGAGAGAACATGATCGTTAAATCAAACTTTTGGCTGTTTGTTCAGAGTATAATTTAATATGGAGAAGTAAAATAATGAAGGGAATGTTGGACAACATAAAGACCAAGAGATGAGATACTGGCAAATTGGAGTGGAAATCAATATTTAGATAGAACGCTTAGTTAAGTGAATAAACTATCATGATCAAGCCCCTTGGTCATAATGCAACTGTTTATTAATACATCCTGTCGAGCATTATGTGAATATATTAATCTTGAATAGGGAATTGCTATGACAAATCTCTGGCTTAAAATATATTGAGATTGTGAGAGTCACATTAATTGTATTGATTAGCTTTATTCCATTCGTGAAACCATCTTTCTGTTGACTAGCTGAAGTCCTTGTATATTCTCATTCTAACATACACCAATACATAAACTCGAATCTAATAAATACACCCTTTTAACTCTCGGTATCTTAAATGACTTGGATGGAATTTACCTAAAAGGAAAGCAACTCAAAAGCCACACCTCAAATTTATACAGAATTCATTCCAAACATTCATTCAGATATATTTCTATTTTTGAAACACCAAATGGAATGCCGTTGCAATGCAAGCAGTTATCATCTCTCAGCTGACTAAGCAGTGCACGAGTTTGAACTTGTCAGGATTTTTGATTCCACCGATTATGAAACTCGTATTACCAGCCACTGCTGGAGATATCAAGATCTATCACTTTATTTCAGAGAATGGCAATATCTTTTAAGTAGTCAGGTATTACAATTCGCCACACCAAAATGGTTAGTTAAACGGTAGTTTACAATTGGAAGATTTTAATATCATTTAAGATTCTCTTACAAAAGGTGTTATACAATTGCATCGCAATTTATCATCTGTCTGTTTTTCCTATTTTCATTAACTTCTAATCCACAGATTTCAAATGCACTTTATATAGGAACTCAAGGGTCCATTTTAATGGAACTTAATATTATATCATTAGAGGTAAAATGGTGATTGGAAGCCAATTTAAATATTTTCGGTGCACCTGAATGAAATTCATGTGCTCCATCTCTTCTGCACTGGATTGCTCATTATTAAATTTCCTCTTTTGTGCCTGAGAATGTGATCTCTCTTAACTGCTATAGTTATTGGCCAATCGAGTAACCGATCAATTATAAAATCCAAAGTTGTATATAAGCAGTTGAATTTGCTTAATGAAAAGTAATCTATTTTCATCCAAGCCTGGGCGGATCGTTAGAACCAAGCAGGTCACTAGGGACAGCGGAAGCTTGTGATGAGGGACAATTCTCCTTAAGATATGACAAATAGAAGCGCATCTGATAAATGATCAATGAAAGGCCCCTTATAAGACATTTATAAACAGATAAAGGCGATGAATTTGTGTTAAAATAATAAGAATGAAATCAGTAAATTCTGATTATTTATAACTTTGGTAATTCTACAGTTCGTTTTAAAATCCATTTATTTGATTAAGAGTAAGGCAGATTAAACGAAATAGGACCATAAGTCCATCCTGGATGGACCAGTTTGAACTTTTTTAATGAACGCTTATTAAAATACCCTTAAAACAGACTATTTTGTCTCTTCTGCTCCTTTATTATTCTTGTTTAATATGTGCCGATCCAATATAAAAACAAATTAAGTCAATACTTTAACAAGAACAGTTCGGAAGTAGTTGGAAAGCCAATCCTGTTAATGGCCATCTTAAATTAAACAATACCTCCACTTTACTCTTCGCTTTTGCAGCACTTATCTTATGTACCAGCTGGTTAAAATAGCTTTTTGAGTTTGTACAAGAATTTTCATCCTACTTCCCTTCAGGTTACATTCTTTCGAGTTAACTTCAAGACTATTTGAATTCTTATCGATCATGTATCCAAAATTTGAGTGACGTCTTTTTGATGACCATAACAAATGCACAAAATTGATTATAACCAATTTTTGGTGTCTTTTTCAAATATACAGAGTTTTTAGAAGTAACTCTTTGTATACGATATCAAATAAATAATCATCAATTTGTTTTCTAATGAAACATTATGACAAACATAACATGAAGTTTTATTTAAAATTCTAACGTAAATCAGTATTAGATTGCGGTCTCTTAAACAGCTTGAGATTCTGCTATAGAACCTGTGTCCTTGACGTTCTTTGGACTGATCCGAGTATGTAATTTGGTCATGTCACTGTCTTCGCACTTGAATATCTGGTTTCTGAACCGCATATTGTGCTGATAATTTGACACATTCTTGAACATTTTACATCACCCTGTAAATGTGAATAATTATTTTAATTAGAGAGTTATGATTTTATCCAAGCACTAATTAAATTAAATTTTGTTAAAATGTTTTTCTCTCTTGAGCATTTCTATACGCTTCCATTAGCTAATTTGGTTATTATTAACGTTTGCTTGTGTGATAAAAATCTTCATAAGCAGGATCTCGGAGGGAATACGAGATTTGGGCATCTGATAAGCCACAATTATTCAAAATTCAAAAAGCCACTAATTCTAAAAGCAATTTTGAATAAAATTAAGTTAATTCGGATCTTTAATTCATTAATAATTTGAAGTGGGTGTTATGATGGCAATTATAAATGATTAATCAATGGTCGAAAATTGATACGTATGGTTTATGTAATCGAAAGGTTAGTGCTTGTAGAAAAAAATACAGTTACTATCAAATTCAGACAAGTTCATGAAAATTTCCATATTTAGACATTCTTTTAGAGAGAAAAATTAATCCGTCATACCGGCGGAAAAATTTCTTCGCTTTATAGATATTAGTTATATATTCAAATTGAAAGTTTTGGATTTGCAATACTTATGATGCGAGTTTCTCAATAATCAATGCTATAGGAAGAGCTCTTTGTGAATATGTTCTTTTCGAATACTTTTATATCTGGCCATATAGTCTCAACCAAATAAAGGTACATTTCTCCACACTTCTCAATTATGAGTCAGTTCATCTGCCTGTGACCGATTTTTGTGCTCTAAGTGCACAAATTTGTTCCCGCTGTCTTATTCAACTCAGTTCACTCTCTCCTGAGCTTCCGTCACCAACTCTACATTCGATATTCAACTATTTGAGAGAATTGACTGTCTTTTGTTAGTCTTTAGGAGGATCTTTAGTACCGTAAGAAAGTACGTTGGAGAATATCGGAGAACCATCTTAACTCCTTCTGTTTACTTCAAGGTAATATATTCTAGTATCAGGCTGTTATTGACTTGAAAAACTATGAAATTCGAAATCCAAGAAATGTAGTTGTCAATCTAGTAGAATAATGAGCTTATAGACAAGGAACGATTATTCATTTTTTGCCTTCTAATATATGTATCATAAATATATATTCGTTAAAATAAAAAATGACATTTATCAAAATAACTTAAAAGAATCGCGCATGTACACGAGAAAAATGTCAACATTTATATGAGTATCTTTAAATATTAACGGATATAACGCTGAATACGTTCACCTTAAGTGAACTCTGATGATTTCTGCTGTTAGCCTCAACTACCTCAAATAGGATGCCAATAAATTGAGATGGCATGACCAACTAAGAACTTAGATCAAGGGATCTTCATGTTCTGGATATCACAGATATAATAATAAAGTCATTCATGAAACCGAGAGTCAAGTTATGAAATTTGAACCTCAAGCCAGTGCGCAGTAACTGTGCTTCATATGAATATGTGGACAATACAACACTTTCACAATCAAAGAAGACTTGGACTTTTGATGTCTTTACTTCACTGACTACTTCTTCTTGATCTCCTATCCTAGTTTAGCTTATTGGGCTCGTTTCTCGTTCCATTTATACATATGATATTCTCTGATTTAAATTTGGAAAGTTTTTGTCCTGTCATGGCCATAATAATAGAAATAATGCGAGTATAGTGAGAAATGTGGACCGATCTTGCAATATTAGAGTAAACCAAGTTACTCCAATAGATAAAACAGAAGGAAGATAGTGAAAAATTGGGAATTATTTACACAGTGAAGAAAATATGCAGACATAAATTCATAGGACACTAGCACTCATGTTCGACGAATAGTTTCCAGATGGAGATCAATTACTTAAATTCGTGATCTCCAGGTTTGTTTCTTGGTCCATTCCCACCTCATATCATCAAATGCTTTATTATTGGGGGTGGAATTTCTTGGACGTCCGCTAATTTGTATTTTACGTGGGTTTTAGTAATATCAACATTTTTGGTATTCAGCTTAAGTGAACTTTAGTGGGTTTAGCTATGTTAGTCTGCCTTACCTATTCATGGCTGTAAGAAGAAAAAGTTGAATTAAAACAGCATGATCAATTAATTAGTTAAATCAACCAGTTAGCGGTCTCTGACTTAGACACTTGCTCACTCAGAAACCCAGGGTTCATATTTTGAAAATTGAGCTTCGGAACATTAGAGTATTGCGGCATGAATAAAGCCACTTATGAGAAAGCGTTACCGTAATTCAAATAAGGCAAGACTCTTGACATCCTAGTTTAATTATGTAATCTCATCCCTGTTTCATCCTTTCCGTACTATTACATTGTATCTTATGCTCAGGTGTTTTCCAAAGATTAAAACTTATAACATTTTCACGCATTGACTTGGGTAATAATAATATAAACATGTCTTTCACCAATGGCGCAGTTGAAGGATGAATCTTTCTTCTCCGAAATATTTATCTTACGTCATCCCTGATCATCACCAAATTTGATTATCTTGTCCTTATAGTAATGTCTGTAAACTTTTAACCTTCCCTGATCCAAGCACTTCATAGACAAACATCGTGTGTCCTCAACTGGCCTATTTCTCATCGATCGGAAAAGGTAAGCATACTTCGGACGATAGTAGCAGACACCGCATGGTCGGCTTTGTTATTAACCAGTCCTGTCTGCACTGACCCTTCCTTTTCCTACAATCGTCCCGACCAATTAAAGCACGCATACAATTATAGACTTATGCGTGTCCTCACCCAAAGTGTCGATTATAAATAGCCTTCTATTAGACACGCACACACACACACACACGCAGGGGACCCTAGCTCGTCAAACGCATCTCCCGTTGCTCAATCCTTCTCCTCCAATTCTTTATTTTCCCTTGAGACTCTGTACCGAGCTTTGTTCAATACAACCTGGTCAACGCAATCCTTGGTGTTCTTTTTCTTTCATTTACTGTTAGCCATCTGCCGCTACATAGTGGTCAACGTGCAAGTCGGAGGTCACAAGATCAATGCCCGTAGGTACACATCCAGCGAGGTGTGTAGCCAACCCGCCCCGGTAGAGTCTGGTCAATTCTGCAATTTTGAATTATTTAAAATGTTATTAGCAAATGAATTGCAACTAATTCGAAGTCATAAAACAAGCAACGGGTCTTGATGTGAATTTAAATCAATTATCGATTGAATTCCTAATAAATATGCGATAATTAAGTTAGTCGACGATTCAAGCATGTCTCATTCCAATCTTTTATTCGGTAATATTTACCGGTATATATTTTTAGGTAATCACCTTTATTTGCAAAATTGGTTCGATTAATATTTTCCGTCTCTTTAAATTGTATTGGCATCCGGATTTAAAGAAAGGTCACATCATTTGACTATGTTCGTGTACGCCTATGTAAATTAATAAAATGGTGTCCAAACCCAAATTATATATTAGGTGATCGATAAAACGCATATGAGAAACTTTGAGTTGAACTCGAATTATAAGCTCGTTGCCCATATTCACATTTAATTAAATTTATATGTACAAAAATTACTATCAATCTTTATAAAGAATACTAACAATAATAGAAAGTTTGCCGTTATGATCCATTAATAAATTATTCTCTAGGATGTGATTCCCTGAAATTGTTTCTATCAATTATTATATTTCCCAAGCAATTCAAAGAACGCATTGTTCAACACTTATAATGGGCAATGAGGAAGTATTCTATAGCCTCCTTGATTGAAAAATTTGGATTCCGTTATCCCTTTCTTGATCAGCATTAACGAATGTGGATATTAAACTCGAGATCTCTGACCTGGCAGACCCGCACATTGATCGAAAGATATGGAAACGTCATAAATTCGTTTCACCTTTGGAGAACACAGGTTACGGCGCTGTATTTACTTAAATATGTAAGACTATTCCGAAGAAAATCGTGTAAGATCAGTTTTCCCATCCCAACCCTTGGAAGAAAAATGAAGTGAAGTGGTAGGACCAATTTGATTATTAACCCGCTAATAAGCACTGGACATCATAGAAAAGGCGTTAAGTTTTAATTTTTGATAGTAAACTGTGCGAACTGAAAACAAAATTCGAATTAAGTAAGACTCTTTGTTTTGATTATCTCTCTTTTTTCGTTTTTTTGGACTTTCTGTTAACCGATTTCAGTTGCTTCCCACAATCAAAATCTGCGAATTTTTTTATTACTATGGGTAATAATAATAATGTAGACATTAGCAAAACATTTTTCAGACTAGCATTATCAATTTTGACTAAATAAGGTAGAAATAATAGGATTAATTTAAATAAATTTGTTGATATGGTTGCTAAGCTACTCCTTCTAACAAGGCACCATAAACCACAGAAGTTGGTGTTACCTTAACTCCTAAAGTGTTCACACACTGAAAAGTTCATTTTTTAGAATAAAATATATATTACAATAGTAATCATGAAATAGCATAGTATTTCAGTAAGAGAAGAAACGTGGGCTCGATTGTGAGTATACGATGAGGTCAGGATGTTTAAAGTCTGAAAGCGTTAAGTTGTCCACTTTTATAAGGGGTATAATTCACTATGTAATATTAAGAGCTTAATTTTTATAACTTCATATCTAAATTTCTGGGAGGTCAATTTAATTAAATGGAAAATCATCCCTTCCTTCTTATTTATTTTTTAATATTACCGATCATCACACACTACCCAGCTTTTGACTCAAACTTTTAAAATAATTCCGAAAAACTCATTTCAAAGTAGTAAAAAGGCCTACTCATGGGTAACCATTATATAATTAAGTGCCGAAGATTGATTATAAGTGAATGTCACAGTCATTCCAATCCCCACTTTCCTATTAAAGAGATAATGAGCATAATAAGTTCGGATTTATCACGCGCCATTTCATTCGCCTTAATAGTTGTCTCTTTGATTAAAACCACTGTCAGTAATCATTTAGCATCATCTTGTTGTGCATATGAGTGCCACGGGGGACGATAGGAGTGCATTTGATTGAGGAGTTTGTCCGACATGTAAGCCAGTTAACACACTCTGTCAAAGAGAAGGAAAAGGGGTGGCAGACATATGAAATACATTTACCCTCTACCCCTCTACCAGGTCTATGATTTCCACCACCATCTTGTTCACTGGCCCATGAACACACGCACGCATTTTCGTCTAAACATCAAAGCAAATCCCTATTATGATGCCGCGATATATAACGCACGGGAAAGCATCTACACAACTTCTTTCACGGAACTTTCTTAGGCTTGTTTCCCTGCCTAACCTTTTTAGATCATAAAGAACGTTCAGATGTTTGTTTTCTTTCGCTATTTTAATTTATTCGACTCTCTGTCAGTTCCAATTTCGTTATTTTAATCTTCGAAAATCCACCATTCTGTCTATGCTCTATACCTCAGATAATTGCCTTAATTTGCCCAATTAGCATCTTTATTTTGCTATCGATTTTTGTAAATGCAATTAGCGAGAAAGATTTGTAGTCAACTTAATACAGGTGATCACGTAATCATTTTAACGTAGAATTGATATCGAATTTGTGTAACTTACCTAACTCATAGAACTAAAATATTAGCTAAATGTATCATATTCGTGGACGGAAAATGAGACAGAAACGCACTAACTTTATGAATCTCCATCTAATTAAGTCTAGGCTCTGAAATGGCGAATTAAATTCCAAAATTTGGAAACACGTTTATTATGCAAATTTACATGCCTTTTATCAACGGCGAATTTGCAGGGGCATTCCTCTCCCAGCTCATATGCTACATCGATGACGCAATCGTAGAAGAGAATTTGAAGGTAATTAGTTAACAAAGCACTCGTGTAGTATTCCATTTAATTATGAAGTCCAACCCGGCTCGTGTCAACCTTTTTTCTCACTCACCCTTAATATCTATCTTTTTGTCTTTAGTTTTTCTGATTTCCTGAATAAAGTTATTTACATAGGTTGGCTACAGATAGGACTGGGGTTTGCGTATTTTTGCAGTTTGTGGACACTGCTAAGGGTGTCAGCCACTTAGACTGATTAACAATTGGCTTAAACAGGAATCACCAGTCAGTTAAACCTTCAAAAAACTAGTTGGAAGGGCATAACTGTAGGATAACATTCATCAGTTTTAAGTCATCAAATTTCTATCGTTTCGCAGACCATACTATAATGTACTCTTAGATGTCATTTGTTTACACTTAAAAACAATTTTATCGCTCAGGTAACGTGTAGGAAGTAGAATTGTGTGTATGTGAGGTCAAGACGTTTGATGAGGGGTGGGATCTGCGCGTAAAACGATGCGAAAACCAGCAAAAGTTTAAGTTATTTGAATGCTAAACTTGTGTGCACACAGTCTACTAATAGAGAATCAGCATAATTTGCAGTTAAAAAAATCGATAAGCCCGTTAAAATTTGATTTGTGCTTGACATTTTATTGACCGAATTTGCATCATTCTGAGCGTGCACTTCTGAATTTGATCATGCACTATCTTTACACTCGGACAACAGGTTTTCGAATTTCATGATGTCGGTAATTTGGTACGTTCTTGAAGATTTAAGCATTTGGGAATCTTTGAAGAACCAACGAAATTCTATTCAAACCCCTTCAAATGTTTACTCTATTCTTGTAGTAATTTTTATTCGTTTCATCTATCAATTATTTTGTTATCTAAATAATGATATAAAATTATATTAGGTATCTGATTAATAAAGAAGATCGGATCTTAATTACTAGACAAGACGTATTTTTAAATATCAAATGCTGAGACTTCGGCGATAACCGGATTACTTATGTTGATATTTACGATATTCTTGGTTAGTTTGCTTAAAGTGCATATTCAGAATTTCATATAAACCGGCATATATATTTCATATTACATGTGCAACGAAGTATATTTCTACGAAATTACTTATTCCCTCTAAATTTGACTGATATATGGTTTGAAATAAATATAATATGACTATTGCAAATAGAAGATAGTATAGAAGACGGAATTAATGTATATGGTAGAGGAAATACATTTTTATTAAATGGAGGTTTCCGCCAGCTGTTAATATCACAACAAAAGATGTCTTGTCAACTTGTCTGACACTGCAATGCTATCCTTGTCTTTGTGCTTTGAGCGGATGTTCCATACTTACTGTAAATTGGGTGGGTTAAGTTATTACCTTATTGATAAATTTATTATTAATTAAGATGAATTATTTGTATATTGAAAAGTCATTAAAAATTAATAGATTCTGTTATATTTTTGCCAAGGATTAGAATGAAATACTCAACAGAATGCGCTAAATTTAAGATTAACGTACAAACTCATGCGTGAATAAGACTGCAAGTCCAGTTATGTATAGGTAATCAGTGAATAATCCGATAGATTAGGTCTGACCTGATAAGCTTTCCACCAGTAAAAATCAATATGAGCAAGAACATTCGTGAAAAAACAGAAAAGTAATGCCAGCACTATCTAATGATAACACGTCCAGGTGTGCTAATGTATATGTAGGCTAGATCAAGAATTTACAAATCCACAGAATGTTTAACTCTGGCTTCAATTGTGCCTATTGTACAAGCTATGGCAACCACAAGTACGGTGACCTAAGCCACGATGTAGAAGACGCTCTGGGGTCAACTGACCTAACTAATTGGTAAGTCTGAGTGGGTGATAACTTGAGCTGAATAATTTTACTTTTATTCTTGGAACTAACTATTAATTTTAGTCAAGATTAAATATGCTTGGTTAAGATCCTACCAACGATAATACGACTTACCAAAATAATCGTTTCCATAGAGTAATGATGGCATTTTGAAGATCTACTCTAAAGGAGTATCGTCCTTTCGATCAAAAGTCCTATCGGGCATCTGATTTGGACAAAAACGTGGAGTTAGGCGAAATGTGAAAGTTTCAGTGGTGGAACTAAATATTTTTCTAGAACAAGAATTCTGATTGAGGTCTCCTTTTATTGAAAACCTTCATGGCTTGGGACCTTTAAATTTAATTATTTGAGATTGAACTAAAGCCAGATGTCCAGGCGAGAAGGTTCGTATTCGTGTGTATTTTCCAAGCCCCACTTTCACAAGTCACTTAAAATTCATTCGATTAAATAGCTCCACGCCTCTAATATCATCCCTATTTTTACATTACTTTAAATAATTAATAAATGGTTAATAAATCCTGCCGCCAAAATGCTCAAATATCCAAAATTGCAGGGAAACAACGATCATAACTATTTTTCTTACCTCGATTTTACATACAAATCACACTGGAAATATCCAACCAACAGTCTGCCCATATTCCTTAACTAGATTTCATTAATTTTCCACTTTATAGAATAATCAGGTTAGAGAAATAACAAACTGAGCGTGCGACTGCACGTCATCAAATTAGATCGACATATATGGGGCAGTACACAAGAAGATAGGCATGGTATTTCAAAAATACCAGCCAACCGGATCGCAGGGCTCTTGATGTCCTGACTCATAATGAGCTTTTCTCTACCCCGTGCCTCGTTTCATATCGTGTTAGACTACGTGCAGTTTCCTTTATTCAGATGCTCTCCTATGAATAAAAGCTGTAAAAGTAATAATCATTGTCATAGGCAATAACAATAATGATTCCAAGCATGGTCAGTGATCCGCATTCGGAAACTTTATTTGTACTGAATTCGCTAATATAGTAGAAAGCGTGTGACGCAAATGAAGAAAATCCCACACACAAATTTCCATTATAAGTTTAATTTATCGGGCGTGTAACGATTTGAGCTACGCCGACCTAATCTGGACGTTGCAAATATGCGTACACCAAGAAAAAGCCAGTCTCGGTAACTGCATCGTAAAACGAGTTTTCACGATGCCTTAGCCGTAGAAGCATGGCGTTAACGTAACTGAACTTGGTGCGTCCGCGCTTGTCGTGACGCGTGGATTACATACGCATCGCCGGGCTTATCAACATGCGATGTTGAGAGTTTCACTCACGTGAACAGCGCACATAACACCAATGAACCAATAAGAATCGCTTAAGCAAACATCTGTCGTACCGATAAGGAAATTCTTATGCCGTACAAATAACTCATGTTATTTAGGATCCTGCAGTTTTCAAATAAATAACTGAAAATTGATAAATTACGTTCAGTTAATTTGTAAAATTGTACGATATTAAGGTAAATGTATGAAAAAAATTGAGTCTAAATAACTTGAATAATAATTTTTTCGTCGTGTAAATTGCCACATTTCGCACAACAGATTACCTGGGTCGCTCAATCAAGTCATAACAAAATTCTTTTCATTTATTCATTAATAAAAGCTCATTTTTTTCACATAAATCAATCATTGATCACAAATATAGGCGCATGTGTGAACGTGCTTGTGCAATAAATACACCTGAGCGTGATATCTAATATCCATGTGCAGCGCACTTACTAAAATCTGACTGCATTTTGGCGTCCTAATTTTAGGGTAGTTGTGGTCATAGATACCCATATAAACGCTTGAAAATATTGCAAGTTGATTGGATTATATTAATTAATTATTGATGTGTAAGTTAGCTATTCAATCGTATACAGAAAGTAAAATTTCAGGAATGAAATTAAAAAAAAGTAAAACAAACCTTAGAATTTAATAAGAAAATCGATTAAAATTTGCCATTTGTCATTTAATGGATTTTGAACTATTTCAGAAAGAAAACGAAAAATAATGCGTGCGAAAACAAAGAACCCCTTGTTTGAAATGAAATAATTATTATAAATCAAAAGTGGAAGTTGTACCTACTAAAGGAAAAACCAATCAACAGTTTTAGAATAAACATTGAATCTCCAATCGTTTAATTATACTTTTAACATCAACTTTTGCACCGGGAAAAAAAAACAATTAATGTTTGATTAAGGATTCTATTAACGTTCATTAGAATATTGGGGCTGACTGCTGCTAATAGTGTAGTTAATTTGGAGATTTAACACGAACGTCTATCTGATTATCTTTTTTCAGATTTTATGGATTACTTGGCCATTTGACTGACCATTGGAACGCACAGGTGTCCAAAAGATGGCTAAGGTCATGGCCCCAGGGTTGCGAGTGCACAAACTAGGCAAAGGAAGTTGCATTCAGAACCTTAATTCCCAACCCAATTGATGACCCTATTCGACCTTCAAATTATTCATTTTTAGGACACCTGGCTATGTGAATGACCATGTACTAGGTAAAGGTGACGGAACATTAACTTCAGTAACGCTAAGTGTTCTGTAAATGTCCTTTTCAGGGTCTACTCAATTATCGTCTAATTCTACCAAAATCCGTGTTCGAAATTCAAACTAGAGAAAGATAAAGTTTAGGAATCTAGGATACTATTTCTGCAAATTCACTTAAAAATATGGGAAAAGTTAAACACGAGAGATAATTAAGATGAATAAGCAGTATTTCTCTATAATGCGTATTGGAATAAAGAAAACAAGAACGCAGACAAAAGAAACAGGCCAAAGTACATTTCATATGTAGGCGATCGTCTGTTTGAATTTTATTGAGATGCATCACTATTAGCCAAATGTTCCCTGTTAAACCGCTAATCTTCTTTTATTGTTGTACTTTAATCGCACATTCAGTTTTACTTGCTCACATGATGGTGTTTATCGATTTGCACCTACCAGTACGGGCGAGTCCTCCCATCAACCTCTCATAACATTAAACTACCCACGTTACAAATATCCAACCTCCCAAGCACTGAGTTACAATAGGTTACTCTCCGTCTTGGCGATATAACATGCTGGATGACAGTTTTCTAGACTGAACTTTTCGTAATCTGAAAGAAATTTGGACACAGCTTCAGATTACTCACAATTGGTTTCTTATTAGCGCCAATACTTTTGTAAAGAAGGACTCTTCTATTTTGTAGAAAATGCTAGGAAGTCTAATTTCTCAGTTATGATTTATTTACCAACTGGATATCACTAGGCTACAGTTGAATTAGACGAGAGAGAGATAAGACAGAATGCAGTTGTCTCACTGCGCTTTATTAACTAAGCAGAGGCTTTATAGTGGTATATAAGTTGTCTTCCAGTTGCTGCCGCCGAAATGATAACAGTTTATGTCCAAATAACTGTCAGTTTGTCAGAACGATGTGTACTCGCGTCTTGATAAGGATGATGATGACTTGAATACAAACTGTCGGATTTAATTATTCCGTGACAAAAAAAGCAACAGTCCGAAATAATAATATTCAGCCCCAAAGATGTAAATGTTGGAATGGGAGTAGGAAGGCGCTACGTTGGAACTAGAACAGAAGGTATTCGTAGCAATTGAATTTTAGTGATAATGTTAATGAATGAATAGTAAAGTCGACATGAATGATTGAACATACATAGGTTCTCCATTCATATTATAGAGCAGGATTAGTACTTGATTACCATCCGAATGATTTATAAGTCCTTTGAGTGTTCTGTTTGACAAGTCCGAATTAAATATAAAACTCACAATGGGAATTTCAAACAATTTTGAGATTTTATTATAATTAGAGTTCACCTTGAACTTTACCATATTAATAGTATCAATGAGTATAAGAAGGACTCAATGTTTCAATATTCATGACTAACCACTTAATATAATCAATTATTCAATAAGCTCTGAACCTCGTGAACAAGTATAAATCCAGGGATCAAGGGATCAGACTCTAGAATTTTGACTTTGGAGTATTAAATAATGACACAATAAACAGTATCTATTAATATAAAAATAATGAAAATGTGCTTATGAATTTAGAACTCAAATGAAGAATATTCTCTTTATGATCCTACTCTGCTCATTACTTCCTTTTCATTGTTTTACTGGTCCACGTGTTCAGAGGATTTCGCTTAAGTAAAGATTGTAAAATTCATTGTTTATTTATAATGTGCAACAATTGATAAAATTTCGTAATATTTTCGTAAAGGTTAAAGTTTCAGCATGAACCAAGTATTGATAATTATCTTTAAAACGATTTTGCATCTTACCGTTTTTTAGCTTTAGTGACTCGCGTGAATTACACAAAACCCTCTCGAGCCAGTTTCGCACATTATTACGAGGTTCTTTCTTCATAATTCCAGTCCATTACGTTCTCACTAAGTTCCAGTATTAGAAGAAAAAATAACTCCGGCTAAAATAGAGACCAAAGTGTATTACATTTTTAGCGAGTATGCTATCACCCATCTAATTTTACACTGTTTTCTTCTTGGACATGGTCACCGAAAGTCAAA